>BKCH01000218.1:0-299540 GCA_008635985.1 Ficus erecta | reverse complement strand
GAGATCTTCAAAATATCGAACTCCCAGAGTGGAAATGGGAGCAAATCACCATGGATTCGTAGTAGGATTACCCAGGACCGCAAGTGGGAATGATATGATTTGGGTAATTGTGGATAGATTAACCAGATCAGCTCATTTCATTGCTATTAAAGCCACCTTTTCGGTCGAGAAATTGGCTGAAATTTATGTATCTCAGATTGTTAGGTTTCATGGAGTTCCAAAATCCATCATTTCCAGATCGGGATGGGCGTTTTACCTCTCGATTTTGGAAAAGTGTACATGCAGCTATGGGATCAAGGTTGAAATTCAGTACCCGCTTTCCACCCTCAGACTGATGGACAATTGGAACGCACTATTCAAACATTGGAAGATATGTTGAGGTCTTGTGTTTTGGATTTCAAGGGAAACTGGGATCAGAAGCTACCCTTGATCTAATTTTCGTATAATAACAGTTATCACGCCTTAATTGGTATGGCTCCATTTGAAGCGCTTTACGGAAGAAAATGTCGATCTCCCATCCATTGGCAAGAAGTTGGACAGAAGCAACTTCAAACTACGGACTTCATCAGAAAAACTTCGGAAGACATCAAGGTGATCAAGCAACGACTCGACGTAGCTTTTAGTCGGCAGAAGAGTTATGCTGATAAACGTCGAAGGCCTTTAGAATTCCAAGTTAGAGATTCTGTTTCCTTAAGATTGCTCCAATGAAGGGAATTATGAGGTTTGGTAAGAAAGGAAAGCTTAGTCCGAGATATACAGGTCCATTTGAAAATCCTCGAGAGGATTGGAAAAGTAGCTTACAAGCTTGCTTTGCCGCCAACTTGGCTTCTGTACATGACGTTTTCCACGTTTCAATGTTGAAAAAGTACATTCCTGATCCTGCCCATGTGTTAAGTCAAGAACCAATTGAAGTACAAACGGATTTGACTTATGAGGAAAAGCCAATCCAAATTCTAGATCGGGAAGAAAAGGTTTTAAGGAACAAAACCATTCCAATGGTTAAAGTGTTATGGCGGAATCATAACATTGAAGAAGCAACGTGGGAGTTAGAAGAAGAAATGAGAAAGAACTATCCCAACTTGTAGTGATTTTCGGGGACGAAAATTTTTAAGGGGGGTAGATTGTAATGACCAAACTTTTTATAAGTTATGATTTCTTTGGTTAAGAATCAAAGTCTGTTTATGTGATATGTATGATATGTTTTCTAAGAAAAGTTGTTGAATCTTTTGTTAAAAGATTCGATAATTTATTTAAGCAAGTTTAAGACCCTTTGTTAAAAGGGTAAATTATGATTTATGATTCTATGTGATAGTTTATAGCTTAAGAAAAATCCTATATGCAGTTCAGATAAATTTTAGACAATGGTCCAGTACGATTATACTGTTAACAGTTGAAAACAGTATTTAAGTATCTATGTTAGTATGAAAATGGACTGCATTTAGGAGATAAGCCAAATAAGGCCCTACAGGATGACACCTCAGATGACAAGTGTCATTATCATGATTGGTCACCTTACAGGGACCAAAATGTAAATATTTTATTTTTAGGGGTCAATTTGCAAATTTAAGAAAAGTTCATGATTTTGAATTTATAGAAGTTAAGAAAGTCCTTTAAAGAAGGATTTAGCAAGAATTTGATGTTTGAAGACTTAACCTAAGTCGGCCATCTTGTAGGGACTAAAGTGCAAATATTTTACCTTTAGGGCCAATGTGCAATTTTGGAAAAATTATGGACTTATAAGCAAATATGTAAATTTATGGAACTATGGATTTTTCTAGTTAAATTTCTTAGTTCAACTAAGCCAATGATCAATTTCAAGTTTGGTAAGCCTAGTTGGAAACCAAGAAGACAAGTTAAGAATTGGATTTGATGATTCTAATTAGAACCAATTCTATTCCTCCACGTGGCACCCTAGGAACCGGCCACATCATGGCCGTATGGGCAAGGAATCTTGTTTTTTTACGGAGCATTATGCAAATTAGAAGAATTTAAGTGTCATTAAAAATTTACAAATCATGCCCTAAGTGTAGTGACTAAGCACTTTGATTTGCTTGGTTGATTTGGTGTTATGGTTCAATTAGCAAAGTCATCCCATTTGGCACTCAATGGCCGGCCACATGAGGGTGAGACACCTCATGCTTCTAGCTTGGATGAGCCACCCTCCTAGCTTTGCTCCTTTGGCAAGCCAAGGCTAGCAAATATGTAAATTTGGATGAGCCCAAATTTTCGTATGTTCTTAAGTAAGTATGTAAGGTAACGGCCTACGATAGGCGGGTCGTTACAATTATGCTTTCTTATGTTAGCATATTTTTGGGCCCTTACTTAATATAAGTGTACGTACCATGGCGCGCAGTCATGGAGTAGTTGGGGTGGCCAGCCCAATCCAACTCAATCCATGAACCAACCCTGACCTAGTGCAGGCCAGTACGACACGATTGAACTTGCTTAACATCTTTCTTGGAAACATTTTCTTGAAAATAGTTTCTTAAAAACAGTTTCTTACTTGAAACTTAATCTTACTTTGGCATATAAGTTATCGTTAGTGAACATGCTTCATGATGTCACATTAATAGAACATAATCATATGCATCACATACATAAGTGCATGAGTTTTAAAAACATGCAATCAGTAAAACAATTAGCCTATGCTGTAGGCGGAGTTGTACTTACTGGTTATTCTAGAGCTGGGGTTTGTTGCTCCAACGAATTGCAACAACATGTTACTTTCCTGTTTTCAAAAAAAACGTTAGATAAGAATCATCCTATCTTACCATAAATCATTACATTAAATGTTGGTATTCTAACCAATATTTAATATTAACCCTAGTTATATGTCCCCCACTAACAAAGTATCCTATTCGATTACTAGATGTAACATTAGGGCACCTAACCTTAAAAACAATCAAACAGTATCTTGTTTGATTACTTAATACAAATCTTGTTTAGTTATACTAAAATAGTATCCTTTTAGGTTACTATAAGTAACCCTGGGTATAAGCCCAATCCTAGTTAGGTTAATGTCCTATTGGGTTACCACTACCCAATAATGGTATCCCATTTGGTTATCCTAAGTAAGCTTGGGTTTAAAACCTAGCATATAAAATTAGTGACCTATTGGTTACTATAAGTATACCTTCAATTTACTTAGCTCAATAATAATTTTTTGAAGCGAATTTTGTAATTTATAGTGATAGGGAATTTTGTAATTTATATTGATGCCTCTAAAATAGGACTTGAGGCTGTCCTGATGTAAAAAGGTAAGGTGGTTGCCTATGCCTCACGACAATTGAAGGAACAGGAATTATCCAACGCATGATTTAGAGCTCGCAGCGGTAGTTTTCACATTAAAGATTTGGAGACACTATTTGTACGGGAATAGATGCGAAATCTATACCGACCATCAAAGTCTCAAGTATATCTTTACTCAAAAGAGCTCAACATGAGGCAGCGAAGATGGTTAGAACTGGTGAAGGATTATGATTGTGAGATCTTTTACCACTCTAGAAAGGTAAACAGGGTAGCAAATACTTTAAGTAGAAAATCAGCCGGTATGCTGACGTATATTGGAACGCTGCCCAAGCCACTTCAAAGGGAAATTTCTGACTTTAACATGGAGATGATAACTGGAAAGTTATCTGTTCTGACTCTTCAGTCTGATCTCCTAGAATCCATTAAGTTGCATCAAGGGAAGGATTCCTTTCTACTAAAAGCGCAACTTTTTGGTGGAAAGAGAAAGGAATTCAAGACCTCTACGGATGGGGTAATTTATTTTAAAGACAGGAATTGCATTCCTGATTTTGAATTTCTTAAGAAACAGATTATGTCAGAAGCACATATGACGCCATACTCGGTACATCCCGGAGCTTCCAAGATGTACAAGGATCTTAAGGAGAACTATTGGTGGCCAAAGATGAAGAATGAGATCGCAGAATTCGTGTAAAAATGCCTAACTTGTCAAAAAGTTTAGGCTGAACACCACCATCCAGGCAGAGATCTTCAAAAAATTGAGTTTCCTGAATGGAAATGGGAGCAAACTTCGATAGATTTCGTAGTAGGATTACCCAGGACTGCAAGTGGGAATGATACGATTTGGGTTATTGTCGATAGATTAACCAAATTAGCCCACTTTATTGCCATCAAAGCCACATTTTTGGTAGAAAGGCTTGTCAAAATTTATGTATCTCAGATCGTTAAGCTGCATGGAGTGCCAAAATCGATCATTTCGGATCGTGATGGACATTTCACCTCTTGATTTTGGACAAGTGTTCACGCCGCAATGGGGTCAAAATTAAAGTTTAGTACAACTTTTCACCCCCAAACCGATGGCCAGTCGGAACGAACTATCCAAACACTAGAAGATATGCTTAGATCATGTGTTTTGGATTTTAAAGGAAGCTGGGATCAGAAGCTACCTTTGATCGAATTTCTTATAATAATAGTTATCACACCTCAATCGGTATGGCTCCATTTGAAGCGTTGTATGGAAGGAAATGTCGATCTCTTATTCATTGGCAGGAAGTTGGGCAGAAAAAACTTTAAATCACGGATTTTATCAAGAAAACCTCTGAGGACATCAAGATGATCAAATAGAGACTCGACGAGGCTTTTAGTCGACGGAAAAGTTATGCCGACAAACATCGAAGACCCTTGGAGTTCCAAGTTGGAGATTCAGTTTTCATTAAGATTGCTCCTATGAAGGGAATAATGAGGTTTAGTAAAAAAGGGAAGCTTAGTCCAAGATATACCGGACCATTTGAAATCCTTGAAAGGATTGGAAAAGTAGCCGATAAGCTTGCCTTGCCACCAGAATTGGCCCCTGTGCATGACGTTTTTCATGTTTCGATGTTAAAGAAATACGTACCTGACCCTTCCCATGTGCTACGTCAAGAACCAGTTGAAGTCCAAACTGACTTGACATATCAAGAAAAGCCAGTCTAGATTCTGGACCGGGAAGAAAAAGTTTTAAGAAACAAAATCATTCCTATGGTTAAAGTGTTATGGCGAAATCATAAGGTTGAAGAAGTAACGTGGGAATTAGAAGAGGATATGAGAAAGAACTACCCCAACTTGTTTTAATTTTCGAGGACGTAAATTTTTAAGGGGGGAAGATTATAATAACCAACGTTTTATGAAATTACGATTTCTTTTTTAAAGAATTTAAGATGTACTATGTAAGTACTTACGAAATGCCTGATCTGATTTTTATCAGATTTTGTGTGAGTCCTTATAGCTTTATAAGACTCAATAATAAATTGCTTAGTCAAGCATAAGGCCTTTTGAGTAAAAAGATAGAATGAAATTTATGATTTTATGTTGGTCAAAGTTTGACCAAGAAATGTCAAAGGTATGAATACGACGATACTGCAATATAGCAAGCAGTATAGGAATTATACAGTGAAAAACCGTCATCACAGATAAAATAGTAAGAATAAGGTTCAAGACCACTACAGAAAAATCAAGCACATTATTTAGGACAATAAGGGCTAAATAGCTTTAAGTCATAAGAAAAATTTTACGCAGTCCAATAATACGCAAATAAATTCTGGACTGTAGTTCAGTAAGACAGTATTGTTATTAGTAAAAATAGTATTTGTAATATCTGCATTAGTATGAGAATGGACTGCATTTTAAGAGGAAAGCCATACATGGCCCAAAGTGGGGGGACACCTCACCATTGGATAATTACATGATTTATGGAATTTTAAAAAATTTGGGAAAGAATTAGGAAACTTGGCCTCAAAGCCATCCTAATGGCCGGCCACCTCATGGATTATTGAGCAAATATTTTGCTCATAAGGACTAATATGTAATTTTGGAAATAAAAATAAATCCAAAAAGAAATTATTTTTCACCTATAAATAGGTGATGGGGGGTGGTTTTTGGTTCATTTTATGTGACTCTACCAAAACTCTTGCAAAATTTCACCTCACTCTCTTCCCCTTAGCAGCCGAAACCCCAAAGAGAGAAGAGAAGAAAAAAGAAGAGAGAGAGAGAGAGAGAAAGAAGAAGCAAGGTGGCTGGATTTGTGGAGGAACCAAGTAGGAAGGAAAAGTTTGATTCAAGATCTAGAACCAATCTCCAAGCTTAAAGGTATCCTTCTAAAAACCTTTAAGCTATCCAATTAAGCTTTGATTCAAGATTTATGTGTATTTCATGTGGGTATGTTAGAGCATAAGCTCATTGTAATTTCTATGTAATAGCTTAGATTTATGCTTGATTAGGGTTAGTTGTTTTGATTTATGGTTTTGTGTATGGTTATGATTTCAATTGCTAGAGTATGTATGGTATGTATAAATGCCTAGTAAATGTTTGTAATATGTCCCCACACACTCAAGAAGATGTATGGTGTGATTGATTATGTGATATTGATGTATGATGCAAGAAGGGTCAAAGAAAACCCTAAAAACCCTAGTTGGTAAAGATTTACCATGTGGGTTTGTATGAATGATTTTATAAATGAAAATGAATGCATGGCAATGAAAACAGTATGTAATGCGCTGCATGCTTAGTAACCCAATAGGATTTTATTCAAAGATAACTTGGGCTTACACCAAGGGTTACCCGAAGTAACCTAATAAGATACTGTTAAGACGTAAGCCCTAGGGTTACATTTAGTAACCAAATAAGTTATCATAAGTGTGTGTGTGAGGGGACATATGACTAGGGTTATTCATGAATGTTGGTTAGGATACCAACATTTTATGATTATGATTTATGATAAGTTATGACGATCCTTACCCTACGTCCTTTTTGAAAAGCAGGAAGTAACCTGCTGTTGTGACCGATTTGGAGCAACAAAATTTAGGACGTAGCATAACAAGTAAGTCACTTGGTAAGAATGAGAACCCAGTTTCAAGTATGAAACTGTTTTAAAAGACTGTTTTCAAGAAGAAAACTTTTTTTTTTTTTAAGAAATTGATTTCAAGTGCAAGTTAAGGAAAGATTTCAAGTATGATGGGAAGTAAGTTGCCTCATGTCGTACCGGCCTGCCACAAGGGCGGGTTTGGTCCATGGTTTGAGTTGGATTTGGTTGGCCGCCCCAACCACTCCATGGCAGCGCCCCACTGTACAGACACTTATGTTATGTTATGTAAGGGGCCCAAAAGATATGCTAACATAAGAAAGCATAATGAAGCATAATTGGTTCATGCATTGCTTATTAATTTTTGTTTTGCGGGTTTATAGTTGTATTTGCTGAGCGAAAGCTCACGACTTACGTCTATGCTGTAAGTAAACAACCTATCGGCAATCCTTGATACAAGACGGTGGGGCTTGGCACAGTGAGTTGTCAAACTTGGGATGGAGATCACTACATGTTCCAAATTATGATATTTGTAATTATTATGCTATAAGTTTGATACTCAAGTACTTCATTAAGAATTTGTGCATATATAAATATGTAAGTATGTAATACGTTGGAATTTCACGTGTTGAAAAAAAAATATTTTGTATTTCCGCCAAGATAAATAAGTTAAATAATTATGTATGGTATGTACGGTAACGGCCTATCAGGCGGGTCGTTACACTAAACTTACTTGTGAGTTTCTAATACTTGAACATTTAGAATAATTAAGTTTTTTCGTTATTATTATTTTTTTTTTACGCAACTTAATTAAACTTATCCATATGGGTAAACTTCACCATGCCTACCCATTACTTGTTAAAGCCGATTAAAAGGTCCCACAAATCCTTTTAAACCGAACTTTTGAAACAACACATACGTAACATGGTATATATTACTTAATCGTGCATGTACAAGTTTATAGTTAAAGAGTTTGCGGAAAATATACGTAGTGATATCCCACACCGCCCTTCACTTGCCGCATCGTCTACATGGCCCACCAAGTAAAGCTGCAGGCTTTTTACCTATAGTATGAAATATACTAATGAGTTTTCGCCCAGCAAGTACAAACATAATCTCACAAAACACGTCAACATCATATAACTTATGCATGATCCATTTATGATCGATTATGAATGTCTTATGCTCCATTATGAACTTATTATCTTGCTTAACATATGGGCCCCTTGTGTACGTACCGATTGTGCACATTCCACAGAAAGTTACGGTTTGCAAGGTCTCTAACAATTCTGGGAATTATATTCATAACCCTTATCTTGAACTTGAACTGGAAACATACATAATCCTACACGATCTGGCGGGTGGTTGGTACGACACATTGCTTGTCTTATCTTATGACTTAAAATATGTTCTTATCTTGTGATTTAATATTAGTGAACATACCTCATGATGTCACTATATCATAACATATAACATAACATATACATACACATGGCATATCATGGCATAACATAGCATATCATGAAATAACATAGCATATCATAGCATATCATGTAAACAAATCATACTTGAAAATAGTTTACTATTTTCCATAATGTAGGTGAGGTTTGTACTTACCTGATGTCCTACGCTCTTGACCTAATGTTCCAATAAGGTACATCAACATGTTATATTCCTGTTTCAATTAAGGCGTAAGATAAGAGTCATCATATCTTACTATAAATCATTACATTCAATGTTGGTGTCTTAACCAACATCCATGAGTAACCCTAGTTATATGTCCCCCACATCTTCTCATGATAACTCGTTTAGTTACTTGCCGTAACCCTAGGGCTCATGGCCCAACCAGACTTAAATAGTATCTTGTTAGGTTACTCCATGTAACCCTGGGTACCAGGCCCAATCATACATGAATAGTGTCTTATTAGGTTACTATTAGTAACCTTGGGCCTAAGCCCAATTATACTCAGACCCATACCCTAATCGGTTACTAATCTCACTAAGGCCCAATTACTTTTAATTCATATCCCACTAGGTAACTACGGGTAACCCTGGGTTTTAGGCCCAATTAATTTTGAATGATACTCTATTGGGTTATTAATGTTACTAAGGCCCAATTATTTTAAAGTAATACCCTTATTAGGTTACCATTGGTAACCATGGGTTTTAGGCCCAATCCAATAGCTTGGGTATCTCCCGTGGTTACTATAAGTAACCTAAATTATTTGGCCTATTAAAGTTGGTAACCTTCTCGGTTACTATTTGTCCTATAGTTGTTTACTATAGGACTTTGCTTATTTTATTTATTTCATTCCTTGTTTGATAAATTTTAACCCCTTTTTATAAACTGCTTAAAACAGTCCCCTAAACTTTGGTTATCAGCGCATGTGTAGGGATTTCCTGCTTATGCACTGTTTTTAGAAACCCTGTTCAGAACTTTCCTGTTTCCTGTATAATTTTTAAGATATAATATTATCTTAATAATCTGTTTACAATCTGAGAAAACTTTCTTGATTAAAGTTTTAGATCTTGAAAAACCCTACAACTTTCCTGTTTTGCTTAAAACCCAGTTTTGGTTATAACCTACTCTTTTTTCTTGTTGAACTTGCCTGGCCGTGCATACTGGGTCTGGGCAGAACAAGCTCAGATTTTCATAAAAACAAAGGACTTTGGAGCCTTATTTTAAAAAAACTGTCTGTGTCACCCCCTAGGATTTTTAATTTTATACAACTTTTTAGTTTTAATTTTTCCCAAATTCAGCCTCTAAGTGCCTCAAAATCTCGTTTCCAGAAAGCTGCCCAGTTTTACCCGAAAACTGGCAGTTACGTTTTAGGTCAAATTTTACGTAAAATTACGCACACACTACCTCAAACGGTTAAAAACGTGACCCTACATCAAGCATGCAGCACTTTAATGTGAGTTTTTCATCAACGTACATTGGTTCATACCCATGCAACCCGTGTGGTATTCTTATACCAAACTAGGGTTTTTAGGGTTGGTTAATGCCCTAGATTCACATACCAATCTCTTTCCATCATCCATGCATAACAACTTCTTCTTGAACATATGGGGACATATAACAAACACCTACTAGGCGTACACACATACCATAATTTCTCCTAAGCATATCATCAAAAACATGCGTCAAACCATAAATCAAGACCAATAGACCCTAATCAAGCACATGTCAATCACTCTAAGCTTTTGCATGGAGAATAAAGGGTGAGCTTATACTCTTACATACCCAACTTGAAATACACATAAGCTCTTGAATCAAAACTTAATGGAGGAGCTAGAGGGTTTCAGAGAGTTACCTTAACTCCTTGAGATTGGATCTACAACTTTGAATCCAAAATTTTCCTCCTTGCTTCCTTCTACAAAAAACCGACCCTCTCTTTTTTTTTCTCTCTATTTGGTTTCGGTTCCTAGGGGAGGGAGAGATTTGAGTTGGAAATGAGCCATAGTTTCGGGGTGGAACCATATAAAATGCTCCAAATCCCCCCCCCCCCAATTATCACCTATTTATATGTGAAAAATACATAATTTTCACAATTATTTTTATTTCAAAAATTCCCCTTGAATTTACATATTTACCCTTAAAAACAAATGTGTTCCTCCCATATCCTAGGATGGCCGGCCATATGGCTGAAAATTGGGGCTAAATTACTTCATAATTATCCATTTCCCCTATTTTTCGAAAATCCTAAAATTATGGATTTATCTTTTCTTACTTGGCCTCTAAGTAATGCCTTGCTTACCTCACCAAGTTTACCTCACTAAGCTTAGCTCACTCTTCTTGAAATTGCACTTTGACCCCTAAGGATAAAATATTTGCACTTTAGTTCCTGTGAGGTGGCCGGCTAGGGTAGAGCTACTTGGCTTCCAGTTCATGCATAATTATCCATTTAATTCCAAAAATTCCTTAATATAATTATGCAGTCCATTTCCTTACTAACTCAGATAATATTAATACTGTTTTTTACTAAAAACAATACTGTCATACTAGACTACAGTCCATAATTTATCTGCACTTAACTGGGCTGCATATAAATTTTTCTTATGACTTAGAGCTACTTAGCCTTATCGTCTTAAATAATGTGCTTGATTTTTCTAGGATGGTCTTGAACCTTATTCTTGCCATTCCATCTGTAATGATGGTTTTTCACAGTATAATTTTCATACTGCTTGCTATACTACAGTACTGTCTCAGTCAAACCTAAGGTCAACCTGGTCAAATTTTGACCGGAATAAAAATTGTAAATTCCTACTCTGTCCTTTTCTCAAAAGGCTTCATGCTTAACATAATAAACTTATTATTGAGTCTCATAGCTAATTAAATGAGAACTCAAACATATACTGATAGTCAACTCAAATCATGAGCTTCATATTGACATACATGATTCAGTCTTAGATTTTCCTTGTCTCTAAGGAAATCATAAGTTCATCACAATTTCGGGTTATTACACATATAGAGTCTTGGGATTTGTTCCTAATGAGATCAATAAATTTAAATGGAATTTAGTAATGTCTATTAAGACATAGTACTCTCTAACATGCAATCCAGAAATGATTGGACATGTGAAATTTGTAGACAACTGATTTGTCAACATGTGATTGGTTAATTTGAATTTTAAAAATAAGATTGTGTTTGAATTATTTAATTTTGGAAAACAAAATTTTTCTCTCCTAATTAAAAGAGGTGCACGGTTTTTAAATGTGTGCTCACCATGTGTTTGTGAAAATGCCTTCACATGCTTAAGTGGGGAGATTTTATGTCACGCCCCGACCTACGTAGGGCCATGACTTCGTACTTACTTAACTTACTTCTTGATTCAAATATTTTAAACTTACTGACAATTCTAGAGTATAAATTATTTTCTTTTAATCTTTATTTTAAACTCAAACTTAAACTGGACATAATCTCATACTTATACTCATACTTATTTATAGGTACTTACTCGAGTACCGAGCTTTCACACCTCATTTGAAAGCTATCATATTCAAACCGTGGACCAAACCCGACCTAGTGTGGGTCGGTACAACACGAGGCAACTTGTTGCCATCATACTTGAAACTTTTCCTTACCTATACCAATACTTCATTATAACATAACATAACACATTTTACAAACATATTTTACAAAACATATTTTCTAAACTCAGTGGCGGTGTCCATCCCACATTTCACAGTCTGCAGCGCCATCTCTCCACAGTCTTGAATCAAGTATTGCTGGTATGTTGCTTACCTACAGCATGAACGTAAGTAATGAGCTTATGCCCAGAAAGTACAATATTCAATCCGTAAAACATTTTGTCAAATGAATGCATGAACCAATTATGCTTTCTTATGTTGATTTGGTTTCTGGGCCCTTTACATAACATGAGTGCACGTACCGTAGTATGTAACCATGGAATGAATGGGACGGCCAGTTCAATCCAACTAAAATCATGAACCATACCGTTTAAACATGCCCTCGTGGCAAGTCGGTACGACACAATAACATTAGCTTGTCTTATCTTATGACTTAAAAACATGTTCTTATTATGTGGCTTAATATTAGTGAACATGCCTCATGATGTCATTATATCAAAACATAACATAATAACAAACTATAACATAAAACACCATAACATAAAACATCATAACATAAACATCATAACATAAAACATCATAACATAAAATATCATAACATAAACATCATAACATAAACCATCATAACATAAGGCACCATAATATGTAAATCATGTAAATCAATACATGTTCTTGAAAAACATGTCATGCAACAAAAACGTTTTGTCCACGCTGTAGGCGGAGTTGTACTTACCTGTCGTCCTACGCACTTGATTTATCGTCCAAACATGGCACGACAACAATTCATACTCCTATTTCCAAACAGGGTGTAAGATAAGAGTCATTCATATTCTATCTTACTATAAATCATAACCATTAAATGTTGATATCCTAACCAACATCCATGAGTAACCCTAGTTATATGTCCCCCCCATCTACAAATGATAACTCGTTCGGTTACTAGCCGTAACCATAGGGCTCATGGCCCAACCAGACGTAAACAGTATCTTGTTAGGTTACTTCAGGTAACCCTGGGTACCAGGCTTAGTCATACGTGAATAGTGTCTTACTAGGTTGCTATTATTAACATTGGGCCTAAGTCCAGTTACTTTTAATTCATATCCCACTAGGTTACTATGAGAAACCCTGGGTTTTAGGCCCAACTAATTTTGAATGATACCTTATTGGGTTACTAGGGCCCAATTACTTTCAAAGCACTACCTCATTAGGTTACTATTGGTAACCATAGGTAAGGCCCAACCCAATAACTTGGGTGTCCTAACCGGTTACTATCGGTTATCTTTTGTCATTATTCATTATAAAAACAGTAATTTTATAAAACCGTAACTTTTAAGTAAAAACAGTTAAAAAATATCAAACTCTGTAAACAATCATTTAAAACAGTTTCTTAATTTAAGAATCAGTGCATGCGCAAGGATTTCCTGTTTTTGCACTGTTTTCTGAAAATCCTGTGCAGGAATTTATTGTTTCCTGCACAATTTTAGAAAATTAGGTTTAACTTTAAAATATGTTTTGAATTTGTAAAAATGCTCTCACATGAAAATTGTAGATCTTGAAAAAATCTACAACTTTTGTTATTTATGAAAAAACCCAGTTTCTGCCTTTAACTTGATCATATCCCTGGTTAAAAACCGGCTGGCCGTGCACAGGGTCTGGGCAGACCAGGGCTCGGGTTTTCACAAAAACGAAAGCCTTTGGAGCTTATTGTTCAAAATCTGTCCATGTTAACCATTAGGATTTTCTATTTTCTACAACTTTTTAGTTTTAACTTTCTTCAAATTCGGCCTCTAAAGATCTCAAAATAACGTTTCTAGAAATCTGCCCAGTTTTACCCAAAAACTGACAGTTTTGCTTTCAATCCATTTTTACGAAAAATCTACGCGCACTACCTCAAACGATCGCAACTGTGAGCCTACGACAAGCATGCAGCATTTTACGTAATGTTTTCATGATATACATTCATTTATCATCCATACAATCCTCATGCAAACCCAAATGGTAATCTATACCAAACTAGGGTTTTTAGGGTTTTCTTGAACCCTACATGCAACATACATCACCATTCTCATTTTCATTGATCCAACATCATTCTTGAGTATGTGGGGGCATATAACAAACACCTACTAGGCATACACACATACTACATAATTTCTAACACATATTATCATAAACATGCATCAAAACATAATTAGAGACCACCAAACCCTAATCAAGCACCTATCAAGCACTCTAAGCTCTTGCATGTAAAATAAAGGGTGAGCTTATGCTCTTACATTCAAACTTGAAATACACTTAAAATATTGAATCAAACTAAAATAAGGAACTAGAGGGTGAAGAGGTTTACCTCAAGATCCAAGAGAATGGATCTATCCTTTGGTTGAGAAAAGTTTCCTCCCTTTCCTCACCTTCACAAATCCGGCCACAACCCCTTTTTTTTTTCTCTCTTTGGGGTTCGGTTTTTATGAGGGAAAGAGGGTGAGATGAAATTTTGCCATAGTTTTGGTAGAATCACACAAAAGTGACCCAAAACCACCCCCCAACACCTATTTATAGGTGAAAAATAATTTCTTTTCTAACAGTATTTTTATTCTTAAAATTGCATATTAGGGTTTAATGAGCAAATATTTGCCCAAAGACCCTCCTAGGTGGCCAGCCATTAGGATGAGTGTGAGCCAAGAAATGGCTCGTTCACTAAGTTACTTGCTTACCTCACCTTGCTTACATCACCTTACTTACCTCACCTTGCTTACATCATCTTGCTTACATCACCAAGCAATTGCCTGCTCTCCAAGGCACTAAGACAACCGGCCATGCAAGTGTGCGAGCCAAGGGAAAATCTTTTCAACTTCTCTCTACTTTATTTCCTTGTTCTACAAGCCACCCAATGTAACCGACCATTGGCCTAGTTTAACTCTAGTTGGAGGCTTGGTTAGGAATATTCATAAATTCCTTAAATCAATAATTACATACTTACTTACTTTTCTTAAAATTACACTTTGGCCCCTAAGGACAAAATATTTACACTTTAGTCCCTGAAGGTGGACAGCTAAGACGGAGCCACTTGGCTTCCAATTCATGCATAATTATCCACTTAATTCCCAAAATCTCTTAATATACATATGCAGTCCATTTCCTTACTAACTTAGGTAATATCAATACTGTTTTTCACTAAAACAGTACCGTCATACTGGACTATAATCCAGAATTCATCTGCATAAAATTAGACTGCGTATAGGATTTTCTTAGGACTTGAAACTATTTAGTCCATATTCCTCTAAATATTGTGCTTGATTTTTCTAGGGTGGTCTCATAGCTTATTCTTGCTCATTTGTCTACAATGACGGTTTCCCGCAGTATAATTTCCATACTGTTGATTACACTGCGGTACCGTCTCAGTCAAACCTAAAGTCAACTTGGTCAAACTTTGACCGTGATAAAAATCATAAATTCCTATTTTCCCATTTTCTCAAAAGGCCTCATAGTTCACTAAGCAAACTATTATTGAGTCTCATAGTTAATTAAACGAGAACTCAAATATATACTGATATTCAACTCAGATCATGAGCTTCGTATCGACATACATGGTTCAGTCTTAGATTTTCCTTGTCTCTAAGGAAATCATAGGTTCATCACAATTTCGGGTTCTTGCATTCTACCCTCCTTAAAAAAAATTTCGTCCTCGAAAATTCAGATACTTCTAGGTGGCTTTTCTTAAAATCTACCACAAATCCATAATGGTTTGTTCATGTTCCCATTTTAATACTTTAATGGGATCATGTCTCTTATGTAGAACCATAATCTTACTTCCATATCCTATCATCATACTTTCATACATTCTTTCTTCATACTGTCTTACTTTCATACATTCTTACTTTCTTATACTGCATACTTTCTTACTTTCTTACATACTATCATACTTTTCCCTTCATACTGCATCACAAGAACTATTTACATAAAAAGCTGAGCAAGTATATCTTATAACTTGCCACGTTTGAAAAACATATCATATCATATAACTTTTTCTTACTTGAAAAGTATATCATAATATATAACTTTCCACACTTAGAAAGCATATCGTATCATATATTTAGGATACTTTTTGAAAATAGCTTCTTTCTTGAACCTTGATCTTATGCTAGTAGAACCCTTTACTTTTCTTAATGGTCCCTTTCTTGGAACTCGTCCCTCAAGGATTCGACCTATGGCCCCTATCTTGGAACTCGCTTCCTCAAGGATTCGGCCGTTTTACATAACATGAGGGGGTTCTATTAAGTATGAGTTCAAGATTTAAGCATCTTTTATAAAAATATTTTCTTTGAATCTTTTCAAAGTCAATAATGAAAAACCGTAATAATTAGTATAAATGAAAACATTCTTTTTTCAAAACATAATACCGTTCAAGTGATGCAGTGAAAGATATACTTAAAACAACTATCTACTTGCTAGATTGTAGAAGCTTCTCTTATTGCTTCTAACATTTCCTTGATAGTACAAGTGCATAATCGTAATTTTTAGGAATGTTTAAAACTCCCCATCATTACATAATTTCCCTTACTAAGGGATCGTATCATCAATTTCATCTTCAAACTTATAGTCATCATCGTAATCTACTAAATTCTTATTGGCCACATCCAACTTATTGTTTGCGCATTGCCTTGATGTTACCACCGAGTCAAGGCACTACCCAACATTTTTCCCATATCTACTATTTCTCTTACGGGGCATAAGTTTCACAAACATAAAACTTAAATTCTATAGCATCAATCCTATTTCTTAGAATGAAAAAATTCCTGATTATCACCCTACTAAGGTAAGGCGATAAGCTATCTGATCTCATAGCCTATTCATTTCTTATTGCTGCTCTAGTAATTATCATTGCAACTTAGTCACTACAGTTGCAAGATTGGACTCTTGCGGAATTTGGTTCAGTCGTACATGTGGCGAACCATCTTCTAGTTTCTAATTCTAATTCGTAACATTTCTAATACCCATTCTTCATTCATATCTTAGCATATCATATCATAGAAACATCGTAAGTTATCATATCATAATAGAGATTCCTCGCGATCTCATCATATCATATCGTAAGCTTAGCTTTTCCACCACGCTTTTACTGCGCAACTCTGATCCACTGGCAGTAATAGCCTATAGACTCATTCGGATAAACGCGCCAAGCTGCAACATAGCTGAGGTATCATCTCATATACGTATCCTGGTATATCTTGGAATCGTGATAATACATAGGCGGTCCTTGTTGTCATTAAAAATACATTTAGGAACCTCCTCTCAAGGTACCCTATGCCAAGGCACCTTGCACGAGCCTTCTCGACTGAGCGTCGACTGGCAAGCATATCCTGAAGATACGTCCCTACATGACATAATCTGAAGAGGCTCTCCATATTGTTTAACCACTCCTTAGGTCCTATCGAAGATGCGTAGCTCCTCCGCCATTCCTCGGAATGCCAACGAAGCCTCACGGTCTTCTTCAATCCAACCTGGTTTGACACCAGGTACATGTCTTTATCATAATAATATAATAACCTCTCATAATTAACATATCTATAATAGAGTAAGAAAACAAACTTCCAAAACTGTGGCGCTGGCGGCAGAACTGTGAAACCGGATGGCAGGAAACTTGCTCTGATACCATCTCTGTCACGCCCCGACATACGTAAGGCCATGACTTCGTACTTACTCAACTTACTTCTTGATTCAAATACTTTAAACTTACTGAAAATTCCAGAATAAAAATTCTTTTCTATTCAACTTTATTTTAAACTCAAACTTAAACTGGACATAATCTCATACTTATACTCATACTTATTTATAGGTACTTACTCGTGTACCGAGCTTTCACAGCTCATTTGAAAGCTATCATAATCAAACCGTGGACCAAACCCGACCTAGTGCGGTTCGGTACAACACGAGGCAACTTGTTGCCATCATACTTGAAACTTTTCCTTACCTATACCATTACTTCATTATAACGTAACATAACACATTTTACAAACATATTTTACAAAACATATTTTCTAAAATCCGTGACAGTGTCCATCCCACATTTCACAGTCCGCAGCGCCATCTCTCCACAGTTTTGCATCAAGTATTGCCGGTAGGTTGCTTACCTACAGCATGAACGTAAGTAATGAGCTTATGCCCAGTAAGTACAATATTCAATCCGCAAAACATTTTGTCAAATGAATGCATGAACCAATTATGCTTTCTTATGTTGATTTGGTTTCTGAGCCCTTTACATAACATGAGTGCACGTACTGTGGCATGTAACCATGGAATGATTGGGACGGCCAGTTCAATCCAACTAAAACCATGAACCATACCGTTTAAACTTGCCCTCGTGACAAGTCGGTACGACACAATAATATTAGCTTGTCTTATTTTATGACTTAAAAACATGTTCTTACCATGTGGCTTAATATTAGTGAACATACCTCATGATGTCACTATATCAAAACATAACATAATAACAAACTATAACATAAAACACCATAACATAAAACATCATAACATAAACATCATAACATAAAACATCATAACATAAAGTATCATAACATAAAACATCATAACATAAACATCATAACATAAACCATCATAACATAAGCAAGTAATTAGCTTGGTGAACAAGCAATTTCTTGTCTCACACTCATCCTAATGGCTGGCCACCTAGGAGGGTCTTTGGGCAAATATTTGCTCATTAAACCCTAATATGCAATTTTAAGAATAAAAATAATGTTAGAAAATAAATTAAATCTCACCTATAAACAGGTGAGGCGGGGTTGAGTTTGGACCACTTAGTGGAGCCTAACTTTCTAGTTCCCTCTCTAGTCACACTCTCCCTCCTTTAAAGTCGAAACCAAAAGAGAGAGAAAAAAAAAAGGGAATGGCCAGATTTTTGAGAAAGAAAAGAGAGAAGAAAAATTTGTGATCCAAGTTGTAGATCCAATCTCATGGAGTTAAGATAACTCTCCTAAACCCCCTAAGCAATTCAATTAAGTTTTGATTCAAGAGTTTATGTGTATTTCAAGTTGGATTTGTAAGAGCATAAGCTCACCCTTTATTTTCCATGCAAAAGCTTAGAAGGCTTGATAGGTGCTTGATTAGGGTTTAGTGGTCTCTAATTATGTTTTGATGCATGTTTATGATAATATGTGTTAGAAATTATGTAGTACGTGTGTATGCCTATTAGGTGTTTGTTATATGTCCCCATATGTTCAAGCAGAAGTATGTTATGCATGGATGATGGAATAAGGTTGGTATGTGAATCTAGGGCATAAATTAACCCTAAAAACCCTAGTTTGGTATAGATTACCATTCGGGTTTGCATGAAGATTGTATGGATGAGAAGTGAATGCATGACAATGAAAACATTATGTAACGCGCTGCATGCTTGTTGTAGGCTCACCGTTTTAACCGTTCGAGGTAGTGTGTGCATAATTTTACGTAAGAATCAACTAGAATGAAAACTGCCAGTTTTCGAGTTAAACTGGGCAGCTTTCTGGAAATGTAATTTTGAGGTTTTTAGAGGCCGAATTTGAATAAAGTTAAAACTACAAAGTTGTAGAAAATGGAAAATTCTTAGAGGTGGCATGGACAAATATTTAAAAATAAGCTCCAAAGGCTTCCGTTTTTGTGAAAACCAGAGCCCTGGTCTGCCCAGACCCTGTGCACGGCCAGCCGGTTTCAACCGGAGATATGAACACGTTAAAGGAAAAACTGGGTTTTTAATAAAGAATGAAAGTTGTAGAGTTTTTCAAGATCTACAACTTTCGTGAAGAACATTTTTTCAAATTCAAAACAGATTTTAAAGTAAAATCTGATTTTCCAAAATTGTGCTGGAAACAATAAATTCCTACACAAGATTTTTCAGAAAATAGTGCAAAAACAAGAAATCCATGCACATGCACTGATACTTAAATTAAGAAACTATTTTAAAGAATTGTTTTCAGTGTTTGACAGTTTTTAACTGTTTTTACTTAAAAGTTACGGTTTTATAAAAATACGGTTTTTATAATGAATAATGACAAAAGATAACCGATAGTAACTGGTTAGGATACCCAAGTTATTGGGTTGGGCCTTACCCTATGGTTACCAATAGTAACCTAATGGGGTAGTACTTTGAAAGTAATTGGGCCCTAGTAACCTAATAAGGTATCATTCAAAATTAGTTGGGCCTAAAACCCAGGGTTACTCATAGTAACCTAGTGGGATATGAATTAAAAGTAACCCAATGTTAATAATAGTAACCTAATAAGATACTATTCACGTATGACTAAGCCTGGTAGCCAGGGTTACCTGAAGTAACCTAACAAGATAATATTTATGTCTGGTTGGGCCATGAGCCCTAAGGTTATGGCAAGTAACCGAACGAGTTATCATTAGTAGATGTGGGGGACATATAACTAGGGTTACTCATAGATGTTGGTTAGGATACCAACATTTAATGATTATGATTTATAGTAAGATAGAATATGAATGACTCTTATCTTACACCCTGTTTGGAAACAGGAGTATGAATTGTTGTCGTGCCATGTTTGGATGATAAACCAAGAGCATAGGACAACAGGTAAGTACAACTCCGCCTACAGCATGGACAAAATGTTTTGGTTGCATGACATGTTTTTCAAGAAATCATGTATTGATTTACGTGATTTACATATGTTATATGTTATGGTGCTTTATGTTATGATGGTTTATGTTATGATGTTTATGTTATGATGTTTTATGTTATGGTGTTTTATGTTATGGTTTGTTATTACGTTATGTCTCGATATAGTGACATCATGAGGCATGTTCACTAATATTAAGCCACATGAAAAGAACATGTTTTTAAGTCATAAGATAAGAAAAGTTAATGTTATTGTGTCGTACCGACTTGCCATGAGGGCAGGTTTAAACGGTATAGTTCATGATTTTAGTTGGATTGGACCGGCCGTCCCAATCATTCCATGGTTACATGCCACGGTACGTGCATTTATGTTATGTAAAGGGCCCAAAAATCAAATTAAAATAAGAAAGTATAATTGGTTCATGCATTCATTTGACAGAATGTTTTGCGGATTGAATATTGTACTTACTGGGCATAAGCTCATTACTTACGTTCATGCTGTAGGTAAGCAACCTACCGGCAATACTTGATGCAAGACTGTGGAGAGATGGCACTACGGACTGTGAAATGTGGGATGGACACCACCACGGAATTTATAAAATATATTTTGTAAAATATATATGTAAATTGTGTTTACGTTACGTTATAATGAAGTAAGGGTATGGGTAAGGAAAAGTTTCATGTATGATGGCAACAAGTTGCCTCGTGTTGTACCAACCCGCACTAGGTCGGGTTTGGTCCACGATTTGAATATGATAGCTTTCAAATGAAGTGTGAAAGCTCGGTACTCGAGTAAGTACCGATAAATAAGTATAAGTATGAGTATAATTATAAGTATAAGTATAAGTATGAGTATAAGTATAAGTATAAGTATGAGTATAAGTATGAGTATAAGTATGAGATTAATTCAAGTTTAAGTTTAAGTTTAAAATAAAGTTTAAAAGAAAAAAAAAAATTTACTCTGGAATTTTCAGTAAGTATAAAGTATTTGAATCAAGAAATAAGTTAAGTAAGTATGGTGTCACGGCCCTACGTAGGTCGGGGCGTGACATCTATCGCCACATATGATGCAATCTCCTTGTTTGACTCTAGTGCCACTCATTTGTTTGTATCGACGGAGTTTGCCCAGAAAGTAGGAAGAGAACCTATTAGATTAGACAACCCTTCAGAACCTCCCTTTCGTCGGGAGAAATTCTATTGTCTGACTATTGGATACGAAATGTTCCAGTAGTCATTTATGGCAGAGGGTTGTATATGGATCTTTTCACGATTAAGCTTCAGGATTATGATGTTATCCTAGGAATGGACTTCTTAGGAAAGTACAACGCTAAGATTGATTGTCGAAAGCGTTGTGTTATGATTAGTCCCATTGGCGAGGAGGAATTCAACTTTTATGGTTAGTCACGGAATTCATCATCAAGGTTGGTATCGGCAATGAAGGCATGGAAGATGTTAGCTAATGGATGCGAAGGATATTTAGCTAACATGGTGGACAAAGCACAAGGATATCTTTCGTAAAGAATTACTAGGACTTCCTCCAGAGCGGGAAATTTACTTCGAGATCGAGCTATTGCCTAGATCAGCACTGATATCCATGGCACCTTGCCGCATGGCACCAGCTAAACTTAGAGAACTGCAAGTGTAGTTGCAAGAGTTGTTGGATAAAGGATTCATTCGACAAAGCCATTCACCTTGGGGAGCACCAGTTTTATTTGTCAAAAAGAAAGATGGATCGTTGTGGATGTGCATTGACTATCGTGAGCTGAACAAAATTACGATTATGAACAAGTATTCTCTCCCTAGAATTGATGATCTTTTTGATCAACTTAGGGAAGTAGTGGTATTCTCAAAGGTGGACTTGCGATCAGGATACCACCAACTCAGAATCAAGGAAACGGATGTTACTAAGACAGCTTTTTGAACGCGCTACGGGCACTATGAGTTTCTCGTCATGCCGTTTGGTTTAACCAACGCACCAGCTACTTTTATAGACCTTATGAATCGGGTATTCAATGAATACTTAGATAAGTTTGTTATCGTCTATATTGATGTTATTTTAATCTACTCAAAGTCCATGAAAGAGCATGAGCAGCATCTCAGGATGATTTTGGAGATGCTAAGACGAAATTAACTCTATGCCAAATTCAAGAAGTGTGAATTTTGACTAGAAAAAGTGCTGGAAAAACGGTTCCGATATCAGCGGTACGGCGCAGTGAAAATTTTAAAATTTTATGCCGGCTCAGAAAAGAAGCTCATGATGTATATAACACGAAATTAAATTCATGATCAAGTGTACCTTATTTCTTGGAATCCGTAATTGCTAGAGCGTTTGACCAACGTGTCTTCTCTGCTATTCTCGAGTTCTATGTCTCAGAGTGTGTGTGGGCACATATTCTATGAATCCAAGCGACCGGTAATGCTTCTGAAGACTAGATCCCACCTTCTCAATTCCGATGTATCTCGTTGAGAATTCGATCCGGGTTCGTTCTTCAAAACTACAAAACAGGAACCGGTTAACCTTCTATGAAAAATATCACTTGGCTTAACCTTCCTCACAGTTTTGATTCAAAGAAAATTTCTCTCTTTTTCTCACACCCAAGAAGGACGAATTTGTCAAGCCCAAAAAAACTAGTTTTTGTTTTTCTATCTCCCAAAAAAAAACATCCACCTATTGTGTATGATGATAGTTGGTTTTTTTAAGAACCCCTAGCCTTTATATAATACTCCAATCCTTTTTCAAAAATATCTCCTACTTAAAAAATAATTATTAATTATTTTTCTGGATAATCTTTTGCACCAAAGGATCATTCAAATTTCGGGCTAGGTTCTTTAAACCTTATGGACGGTTTTTTTGCTTGGAGAATCTTCAAAAAATTCATGCTCCCCCTTATGTGTATATTGATTGGTGGTTCAAATTTAAATCAAGAATCTAGACTAGTCAAAAAGTCCTAATCCTATCTCGATTCAAACTCCTTTTAAACCTTTGAATTTAAATAAGATTTTCTTATTTGAATTTAAATAAATATTTTCCACAAACATTATCCATATTTAATTAATTTAAATAAATGAAATATTTTAGATTTCCTTTCCACCAAAAAAATGTGCACCATTCTTTAAGAAAAGAAAATCTATCAAATAAGCACCATTATTTAAATCAATTAATAATTTAATGTTTGTAATATATTTAAACAATTTTGAAACAAAATCTTATTCCCTCCATCCTTAAAAAATCCGTGCCTTATAATTAGGAGAGGAAAATTTTGTTTTCAAAAATTAAATAATTCAAACACAACCTTATTTCCAAAATTCAATTAACCAAAATAATTAACAAATAATTATTTTATTTACAACCAATCATACGTTGACAAATCACATTATTTGTCTACATTAATTTCACATGTCCAATTCTTTCGGGATTGCATGTTAGAGAGTATCATGTCTTAATAAACATTATTAAATTCACATTTAATTTACCGATCTCATTAGGAACAAATCCCGAGATGCTTCGTGGAACTATATGAGCTAGTAGAGGGACCCGATGGAAATATGTAAAAAGGCTCCTACAATTGTGAAAAATTAATCCCGGATTAATTATTCATCAATTTTCAACTTTAGGACTATTCCACTAAAAGTTTGAAGCTGAACTCCCGTTTACATACCGTATTACGAAAGCTCTCTAACGCAGTGCTTCTTCCATGATTTATTCATCGCTTGCTTAATCCCCATATGTTATCCATGATTGAATTAAGGACTTTTCCGTTTTACCTTTTCAATAATTTTAACTTAAATTTCCATTATTCTCTAATGAAAGAACCACCAATTGTAAAGCCATACAATCGGTAAACCATCAGAGAACACAAAGTAAACCAATGGCCAAGATCTTGTTTTATTATCTTTCAATTCCCGAATAATGCCTTTAAGTAGATAACATGTACTATCATTAAGATAGCTATGGATTCCATATCTATGAATCTTGATCTCTCCATCCATAAGTCATACACCCAAAACACAAGTATATTGACCATTAATTATCAGTGTCTCACCTATAGTGGATCAAAGTGCATAAGTCATGGATGCGAACTCAAGTATTCATTTTAGGATTAAGATTAATGCAGGATGATAATTAAAGCGTCATTGATTCTTATAAACAAAATTATTAAACTGAATCAATTAACACCTTAGGTCCAATCCAATGTCATACCTCAATGCCGGTATACATTAAAGTTTCTACTCGGAACTATTCCGATGGTCAAGACAAACCATCCCTACAAGGAAGTAGACAACCTTTACAATCTTATCATAAATAAGATCCCCAAATCTTATTCCATCGATTGCGGACCATTTATTTAGACTACTATCAAATTACCACGTCTTCTATGTATACCCCGTATACATATGGTAATCCGATATACTACCAACAGCCTAGGTGTAACAACCAACTTTTTTACAAATTTACGATTTCCTTTTTAAGGAATCAAAAGTTTGTATTATGTATGTTTATATGAAATGCCCGATTTGATTTATCAGAATTAGGATTTATGTATGATTTTATTCCGGTCAACGTTTGATCAGAATAATCTAAGATATGATTAAGTCGGTACTGCAGTTTTATAAGCAATATGAAATTATACTGTAAAAAACTGTCATTACGGATAACGAAGCGAAAATTAGGTATGGGACCACTGTAGAAAAATCAAGCACAATATTTAGAGTAATAAGAACTAAGTGGCTTTTAGTTCTAAGAAAAAGTTTTACGCAGTTCGGTTAAGTGCAGATAAATTCTGAACTGCAGTCCAGTATAACATTACTGTTATGAGTGAAAACAGTATTTGTAAAATCTGTATTAGTATGAAAATGGACTGCATTTGTGGAGGTAAACCAAATGGAACATTAATTGAGGACACCTCACATTGTGATAATTATTTGAATTATTGAATTTTTAGAAATTAAGGAAAGTATTTAATATGCATGAACAAAGAAGATTACTTGGCCAACAAGTTACCCCAAGTGGCCGGCTACCTCATGGAGCCTAGGAGCAAATATTTTTTCTTTTGAGGACTAATGTGCAATTTAAGCAATAAAAATAATTCTAGAAATTTAATTAAATTTCACCTATAAATAGGTGTGGTGGGGCTAACTTTGGACCACCTAATGAAACCCTAACCCTTTTTAGTTCACCTTCTAGTCCCTCTCACTCCCCCTAAAAACCGAACCTAAAGTGAGAAAAAAAAAGTGAAGAGTGTGGTCGGATTTGTGAGGAAGAAATCAAGGAGGAAAGTTTGATTCAAGTCTAGATCTACTTCAAGATGTTAAGGTAAACCTCCTAAACCTCCCTAAGTCTTTCATTTGAGTTTTAGTTCAATTATTTAAGTGTATTTTAAGTTGGTTACGTAAAAGCATAAGCTCACTTATTTTTCATGTAATAGCTTAGTAAGATTAGTATGTGCTTGATTTAGGTTTTAGTGTTCTAGATCTATGTTTTGGTTTATGTTTTTGATGTTATGCTTTAAAAATTATATGCTTTGTGTGAATGTCTATTAGGTGTTTGTTATATGTCCCCACATGCTTAAGTAGTTATATGGTATGCTTGAATGATGGTTAGATGATTGTATGATGAATTAACATGAAAAACCTACTTAAAACCCTAATTTGGTAAAAGTTTACTACATGGGTTAATTGGATGAGAAACAAGTGTATGTTAATAAAAACCTACGTAATACGCTGCATGTTTGATGTAGGCTCACGGTTGCGACCGTTTGAGGTAGGGTGTGCGTTATTTTAACAAACAACCAGAAGTAAAACTATCAGTTTTCGGATAAAACTGGACAGCAATCTGAAAATGAAATTTTGAGGCCCTTCGAGGCAGATTTTGGAAAAAGTTAAAACTAAAAGTTGCAGAAAATTAAAAACCCTAGGGGGTAATGTTGACAAATTTTGAAAAATAAGCTCCAAAGGCTTTCATTTTTATGAAAATCCGAGACTGGCAAGCCCAGACCCTGTGCACGGCCAGGACGTTTCAACAAGGAATATGAGTAGGTTAAAGGCAGAATTAGGTTTTGATGAAGTACATGCACTGATAACCAAAATTATGGGACTGTTTTCAAAAAAGATTTTCAAATTATCACAGTTTTACTATCTTTATAAAATAAATCAATTGCCGTTTTATAAAATGATTTAAAAAGAATTAAACATGGTTTTTGTGAAGAAAGGAAATAATTAAATGATGCTAAGTAATATGGTAACCATAGTAAGATACATAGTAATTAGTTATGATACTAAAAATTATTATTGAACCAAATTAATTGAAGGGATACTTATAGTAACCAAATAGGTTACTAACTTTATATGCTAGGTTTTGGACCCAAGGTTATATTTATGATAACCAAATGGGATACCACTATTAGGTCTTTGTAACCCAATAGGACATTAACCTAATTATGATTGGGCTTATACCCAGGGTTACTAATAGTAACCTGAAAGGATATTATTTAAGTATAACTAACCAAGATTTGTGTTACGTAATCAAACAAGATACTGTTTGATTGTTCTTAGGTCAGGTGCCCTAAGGTTACATTTTGTAACCAAATAGGATACCATGTTAGTGTGTGGAGGACATATAACTAGGGTTAATGGTGAATGTTGGTTAGGATACCAACATTTAATATAATGATTTATGATAATATATGATGATTCTTATCTTACGTCCTTTTTGAAAACAGGAAAGTAACTTCTTGTTGCAATCCATTGGAGCAACAAACCCCAGCTCTAGTATAACTAGTAAGTACAATTCCGCCTACAGCATAGGTTAATTGTTTTACTGATTGCATGTTTTTAAAACTCATGCACTTATGTATGTGATACATATGATTATGTTTTAATATTGTGACATCATGAAGTATGTTCACTAATGATAATTTATATGGCAAGAGTAAGATTAAATTTCAAGTAAAAGACTGTTTTCAAGAAAATGTTTTCAAGTAAGATGTTCAGCAAGTTTAATCGTGTCGTACCGACCTGCACTAGGTCAAGTTTGGTTCATGATTTGAGTTGGATTGGGCTGGCCACCCCAACCACTCCATGACTGCGCGCCACGGTACGTACACTTATATTAAGTAAGGGCCCAAAAATATGCTAACTTAAGAAAGCATAATGAAGCATAATTGGTTCATGCATTGTTGGTTTCATATTGTTTTTGCGGGTTAATAGTTGTACTTGCTGAGCGAAAGCTCACAACTTACGTTTATGCTGTAAGTAAGCCCCCTATTGGCAATACTTGATACAAGGCAGTGGGGCATGGCAAGGCTAACTGTGAAACTACGGGATGGAGACCGCTACGCGTTTTATGTTCAAAAGTATGAAATTATTATTTAGTTTAATCAGTTGTATGTTAAAATAAGTTTAATACTTAAGTACTCAAATAAGTACGTATATATGGTTATAAGTAATTATATGGTCGAGTTACCTTTATAATTATTTTAAAAAATATATATATTCCGTATTTTCCGCTAGTTAAGTAAGTGTCAGTATTATGTAAGATAAGTAGGGTAACGGCCTATGTAAGGCGGGTCGTTACACTAGGAGTATTTTATGTTTGCTCAAAATAATCATACAATCAACAAATGAAAGTAAATAGGACACAACTTATTAAACATGAATAACCTCTTTTTATTAATATCAAAATGTCATATTTACATAAAATCCCCATAAGTGATTTTCTATCCTTAGGGCACATATAGATCCCAACAAAAGTTCATTTCTTAGGCCATGTAGTTTCAGGAAGGAATTTCAGTTGACCCTGCTAAGGTTGAAGGGGTCAGCAAGTGGCCGGTACCGAATAGCGTTACAGAAGTATGAAGTTTCTCGGCTTAGCTAGATACTATCGACATTTCGTTGAAGGATTCTCCAAGATATCTGCACCTCTTATAGCTCTTACTCGAAAAGGGAAAAAGTTTGAATGGACACATAAATGTGAAGAGAATTTTCAAGAGCTTAAGAGGAGGCTTACCGGTGCACCAATGTTGATAATTCCTGATATGGAAGCAGGAAATTTCATGATTTATAGTGATGCTTCTAAAAATGGACTAGGAGTTGTCCTAATGCAAGAAGGAGAGGTAGTTGCCTATGCCTCACGACAGTTGAAGGACCATGAAAGGAATTATCCGACGCATTATTTAGAACTTGTGGTGGTAGTTTTCGCATTAAAGATTTGGAGACATTACCTGTACGGGAATAGATGTGAGATCTATACGGATCATCAGAGTCTCAAATACATCTTCACCAAAAGGAGCTCAATATGAGGCAGCGTAGGTGGCTAGAACTCTTAAAAAATTATGACTGTGAAATTCTTTATCAACCTAGAAAAGCAAACAGAGTAGCAGATGCTCTGAACCAGAAATCATCCGGTACATTGATGTCTATTGGTATTTTGTCAAAGCTATTTCAAAAAGAGATTAATGATTTCGGTATGGAGATGATAACTAGGAAGTTTTATGTTCTGACTCTCCAATCCAATCTCCTAGAATCCATTAAACTCCATCAAGAGAAGGATCCTTTGTTGCTCAAGGTGCAACTCTTCCATGGAGAAAAGAATAAAGAATTCAAGGTCTCTATGGATGGGATACTTTATTCCAAGGGAAGGATCTGTGTCCCTAACTTCGAGTATCTTAAGAAGCAAATCTTGTCAGAAGCACATGAGACACCATATTCGGTACACCCCGGAGCTTCCAAGATGTATAACGACCCCAAAGAAAACTATTGGTGGCCAAACATGAAGAATGAGATTGCCAAATTTGTGTCAAAATGTCTAATATTCCCGAAAGTTAAGGCTGAACATTGGCAACCAGAAGGAGATCTTTAGAGAATTGAGCTCCCAAAATGGAAATGGGAACAAACTACTATGGATTTTGTAGTTGGATTACCTAGGACCGCAAGTTGGAATGATGCGATTTGGGTTATTGTTGATAGATTAACCAAATCAGCCCACTTTATTGCTATCAAACCTACCTTTTCAATAGAAAAGCTTGCAGAGATTTACGTATCCCAGATCGTTAGACTGCATGAGGTACCAAAATCTATTATTTCTGATCGTGATGGATGTTTTACCTCTCGATTTTGGATAAGTGTTCACAACACTATGGGGTCGAAATTGAAGTTTAGTACAACATTTCACCCCCAAACCGATGGACAATCGGAAAGAACCATCCAAACACTGGAAGATATGCTGAGGTCATGTGTTTTCGATTTTAAAGGAAGGTGGGATCAAAAGATACCTTTGATCGAATTTTCTTACAATAACAGTTTTCGCGCCTCAATTGGTATGGCTCCATATGGAAGGAAATGTCGATCTCCCATTCATTTGCAAGAAGTTGGGGAGAAGCAGCTTCAAACCATATATTTCATTAGAAAAACTTCTGAGGATATCAAGTTGATAAAATAGAGACACGACATTGCTTTTAGCCGACAGAAAAGCTATACCGACAAACGTCGGAGACCATTGGAATTCCAAGTTGGAGACTCTGTTTTCTTAAAAGTTACTCCTATGAAGAGAGTAATGAGGTTTGGTAAGAAAGGAAAACTTAGTCCGAGATACATAGGACCATTTAAAATCCTTGAAAGGATTGGGAAACTAGCTTACAAGCTTACCTTGCCGCCAGAATTAGCTTCTGTGCATAACATTTTTCACGTCTCAATGCTGAAAAAGTAAGTACCTGACCCTTCCCATGTTCTAAGTCAAGAACCAGTAGAGGTTCAAACGGACCCGACATATGAAGAAAATCCAGTGCGGATTTTGGACCGGGAAGAGAAAGTCCTGAGGAACAGAACAATTCCCATGGTCAAAATTTTGTGGCGGAATCACAATGTTGACCAACCTTTTTACAAACTAGTGATTTCATTTGTTACAAAGGAAATCTAAGTCTGTACTATGTATGTCAATGTGAAATGCATCATTTGATTTATCAGAACATGTTTGAGTCCTTATAAGTTATAAGACTCAAAAATATTGTATTAAGCTAAGTGTAAGGCCTTTTGATGAAGAAGGCATAATCTTGATTTATGATTTTGTTCTGGCTTATGTATGACTAGGATAACCCATGACTTGAATAAGACGGTATTGCAGTATAATATGCAGTATGGAAATTATACTGTGATCGACCGTCATTACGGATGCAGAGTTAAGAATAAGAAATGGGATCACTCTAGAATAATCAGGAGTAATATTTGGAGCAAGGAGGACTAAGTAGTTTCTAGTCCCAAGAAAAACCTATACGCGGTCCAGTTAAGTACAGATGAATTATGGACTGCAATTTAGTATAACTATACTATTGATAGTTAAAGTAATATTGGTATTATCTGGATCATTAAGAAAATGGACTGCATTTTAGGAGGGAGTGCTAAACAAGGCCCTACTTGGAGGACACCTCATCTTGGCATAATTTTGGGGATTTTTGAAATTATGGAAAAGTGGATAATTATGAAAGGATTTTTTTAGCCAGAATGGCTCCACATGGCCGGCCAACTAAGGGACTTGGAAGACAAAAAATTTTCATTTTAGGGCCAAACATGTAAATTCAAGGAGAATTTTGGAAATAAAAATAATTGTGGAAAATTTGGAATTTTCACCTATAAATAGGGGTGGTGAGGTAGAGCTTGAGCCATTAGTTAGTCTCCAAATCTTTTGGTTCACTTCTAACTTTTTCCTCTCTAGCCTTAGAAAAAAAAAAGAGAGAGAGGGAGAGAGAGAAGGCAAGGGTGGCCGGTTGTGTGGTGAAGGAGTTAGAGCCAAATTTCTTTCAACCAAGATCTAGAACAACCTTCCAAGCTTAGAGGTATTACTCTTGATCCTCTAACTAAGAATTTCATTAAGTTTGATAAAGAAAGTTTATGTGTATTTCAAGCGATGGGTTGTAAGTGCATAAGCTCATGCTTCTTATCTTTCCATGTTATGGTTTTTATATGCTTAGTCTATGCTTGATCTAAGTTTAGATTATCATGTTTGCTCAGTTTTAAGCATGGATTTCATTTTATGGTCTAGGATGAGTGTGAAGGTTATGTGTGCTCACCATGTGTTTGTGAAAATGCCTTCACATGCTTAAGTACGGAGATTTTATGAATGATGATGATGATGATTGTGAATGTTAAGTGTATGATGGTTAAGAAATTAACCTAAAAACACAACTTGGTAAGCAAGTAAGGCTATCAACTTTATGTTTTTCAAGTAAAAAGATAAGTGTATGATTGAATGTTAAGACTGAATCCGACACGTTACATGATTGACATAGGCTCACACCTTTGACCGTTTGAGGTAGTGTGTGCGAATTTTTAAACGAAAACCAACAAAATACAAACTGCTGGTTTTCAAAAATAAATTAGAGAGTTTTTTGCAAACCCAATTTTAAGCCTCTTAGAGGCCGAATTTGGAAAAGGCTATAACTGAAAAGTTGTAGAAAACGAAAAACCCTAGAGGAAATCATGGATAGTTTTTGAAAAACAGGCTCCAAAGGCCTCTGTTTGTATGCGTTTTCAAACCTGACCTGTCCAGGTACTATGCACGGCTAGTATGTTTCAAAAGGAAAAACGAGCAGGTTAAAAGCATAATTAAGTTTTGGGTAAAAACAAAAGTTGTAGGGTTCAATGAGGTCTACAACTTTCATGAAGAAAACTTTTTCAAACGGAACTACGGTTTTACAAAAAACGGTTTTAAAAGGTTTTAAATCCATTAAAAACTTCACAAATGATTTTTAAAGGCAATTTCACGTATTTATGAAACCAAGGTGTTTTCCAAGAAAGCAAGGTATTTTTGAGAAAAAAGGGAAATAAAAATGAAATAGTCCCAAGTTATTTGAAAATATGGTAACAATTCTATGACGAATAGTAATTGGATAGTATACTGATTTATTATGTTGGGCTTTGTGTTTATGGTTACCCATGGTAGTCGGATAGGATACCGATTTGGTATGATAAGGTTTGTATCCATGATTACCAATGATAATCAGATTGGATACCAACATTGTATGTTATGGTTTGTTGAGTTATGCGGTAGAATGATTCTTACGCTTGGTTTGATAACAGGAGTATAAACTGTTGTCGTATCTTGTTGGGACGATAGACTGAGAGCGTATGACAACTTCTAAGTACAACTCCGCTTACAACATAGGCAAAATATTTTATTGCTTTGCATGTTTTTCAAAGCTCATGCATTAATGTATGTGATGCATATGTTTTGTAACGACCCGCCTTACGTAGGCTATTCCGGATTGGCTTCTCGTCGTATGTCAAATCTGCTTGAAATTCAACTGGTTCTTGTCTTAGAACATGGGAAGGATCAGATACAAACTTCTTCAGCATTGAAATGTGAAAAACGTTATGCACAAAAACTAATTCTGGCAGCAAGGCTTCTAGGCTACTTTTCCAATCCTTTCAAGTATTTCAAATGGTCCTATGTATCTCGGACTAAGCTTTCCTTTCTTACCAAACCTCATTACTCCCTTCATTGGAGCAACTTTTAAGAAAACATAGTCTCCAATTTGAAATTCCAACAGTCTCCGACGTTTATCAGCATAGCTTTTCTGTCGACTAAAAGCTATGTTGAGTCTCTATTTTATCTACTTAATATATTCGGAGGTTTTTCTAATGAAATCCGTGGTCTGGAGCTGCTTCTGCCCAACTTCTTGCCAATGAATGGGAGATTGGCATTTCCTTCCATATAACGCTTCAAATGGAGCCATACCAATTGAGGCGTGATAACTGCTATTGTAAGAAAATTTGATCAAAAGTAGCTTCTAATCCCAACTTCCTTTAAAATCCATAACACATGACCCAGCATATCTTCCAGTGTTTGGATGGTTATTTCCAATTGTCCATCTGTTTGAAGGTGAAAAGCTATGCTAAACTTCAATTTTGACCCCATAGCATTATGAACACTTATCCAAAATCGAGAGGTAAAACGTCCATCGCGGTCAGAAATGATAGATTTTGGTACCCCATGTAGCCTAACAATCTGGGATACATAAATCTCTACGAGCTTTTCTATCGAAAAGGTAGCCTTTATAGCAATAAAGTGGGTTGATTTGGTTAATCTGTCAACGATAACCCATATTGTATCATTCCCACTTGCAGTTTTGGGTAATCCAACTACAAAATCCATCGTAGTTTGTTCCCTTTTCCATTCTGGAAGTTCGATTTTCTGAAGTTCACCTCCAGGTTGCCGATGTTCAGCCTTAACTTTTTGTCATGTTAAACACTTTTACACAAATTCGGCAATCTCATTCTTCATGTTTGGCCACCAATAGTTCTCTCTGAGGTACCTGTACATCTTGGAAGCTCCGGGGTGTATCGAATATGGCGTCTCATGTGCCTTTGACAAGATCTGTTTCTTAAGAAACTCAAAGTTAGGAACACAGATCCTTCCCTTGAAATAGAGTATCCCAGCCATAGGGACCTTCAATTCCTTATCCTTTTCTCCAAGGAAGAGTTGCGCCTTGAGCAAACAGGGGTCCTTCCCTTGATAGAGCTTAATGGATTCTAGGAGATTGGATTGGAGAGTTAGAACGGATAACTTCCCAATTATTATCTCCATACCAAAATAACTAATCTCCTTTTGAAGTGACTTATTGACAGCATACCAATGGACATCAACGTACCAGATGATTTCCGACTCAAAGCATCGGTGACTTTATTCGTTTTCCCAGGATGATAAAGAATCTCGCAGTTGTAGTCTTTTACAAGTTATAACCACCTACATTGCCTCATATTGAGCTCTTTTTGGGTAAAGATGTAATTGAGACTTTGGTGATCCGTAAAGATCTCGCATCTATTCCCATAAAGATAATGTCTCCAGATTTTTAATGCAAAAACTACCGCCGCAAGTTCTAGATCGTGCGTTGGATAATTCCGTTCATGGTTTTTTCAACTGTCATGAGGCATAGGTGACTACTTTTCCTTCTTGCATTAAGACAGCTCATAATCCAGTTTTAGAGGCGTCACTGTAAATCACGAAATTTCCTGCTTCCACGTCAGGAATTATTAACACTGGTGCGCTAGTAAGTCTCCTCTTAAGCTCTTGAAAATTTTCTTTACATCCATTCACTCTTGCTCTCTTCCTTTTTTTTTTTTTTTTTTTCTAAGGCTAGAGAGGAAAAAGTTAGAAGTGAACTAAAAATTTTGGGAGACTAACTAATAGCTCAAGCTCTACCTCACCACCCCTATTTATAGGTGAAAATTCCAAATTTTCCACAATTATTTTTTATTTCTAAAATTCTTCTTGAATTTACATATTTGGCCCTAAAATGAAAAATTTTGCCTTCCATGACCTCATGTTGGCCAGCCATGTGGAGGATTTCGGGCTAAAAAAATCCTTTCATAATTATCTATTTTTTCATAATTTTAAAAATCCCCAAAATTATGTATTTATCCATGATGAGGTGTCCTCCAAGTAGGGCCCTGTTTGGCACCCCCTCCTAAAATGAAGTCCATTTTCTTAATGATCCAGATAGTCCCAATACTGTTTTAACTATCAACAGTACAGTCATACTGAATTGCAGTCCAGAATTCATCTGCATTTAACTGGACTGCGTATAGGTTTTTTTTAGGACTTGAAACTACTTAGTCCTCCATGCTCCAAATATTATTCCTGATTATTCTAAAGTGATCCCATTCCTTATCCTTAACTTTGCATTGGTAATGACGGTTGGTCACAATATAATTTCCATACTGCTTATTATACTGCAGTACCATCTTATTCTTGTCATGGGTTATCCTGGTCATACATAAGCCAGAACAAAATCATAAATCAGGATTCTGTCTTTTTCATCAAAAGGCCTTACACTTAGCTTAATACACTATTATTGAGTCTTATAACTTATAAGGACTCAAACTAATTTTCATTAATCAGATCATGCATTTCACATTGACATACACAGTATAGACTTAGATTTCCTTTGTAACAAATGAAATCACAAGTCTGTAAAAAGGTTGGTTATTACAATCTACCCCCCTTAAAAATTTTCGTCCTCAAAAATTAAAACAAGTCGGGATAATTTTTCCACATCTCATCTTCCTGTTCCCATATTACTTCTTCAACATTGTGATTCCGCCACAAAATTTTGACCATGAGAATTGTTCTGTTCCTTAGGACTTTCTCTTCTCGATAAAGAATCTGCACTGGCTTTTCTTCATACGTCAGGTCCGCTTGCACTTCCACTGGTTTCTGACTTAAAACATAAGAAGGGTCAAGTACGTACATTTTCAGCATTGAGATGTGAATAATGTCATGCACAGAAGCTAATTCTGGTGGCAAGGCAAGCTTGTAAGCTGTTTTACCAATCCTTTCAAGGATTTTAAATGGCCCTATGTATCTTGGACTAAGTTTTCCTTTCTTACAAAACCTCATTACTCCCTTCATAGTAGAAACTTTAAGGAAAACAGAGTCTCCAACTTGAAATTCCAATGGTCCTCGACGTTTAACGACATAGCTTTTCTGTCGGCTAAAAGCAATGTGGAGTCTCTGTTTTATAAACTTCATATCCTCGAAAGTTTTTCTAATGAAATCCATGGTTTGGAGTTGCTTATGCCCAATTTCTTGCCAATGAATGGGAGATCGACATTTCCTTCCGTATAACACTTCAAATGGAGCTATACCAATTGAGGCGTGATAACTGTTGTTGTAAGAAAATGCGATCAAAGGTAGCTTCTTATCCCAGCTTCCTCACGAGTCTGTAAAATGGTTGGTTATTACAAGCATTAAGGAGGAGATCTCTTATGGAGGAGAGTAGATCTCCTCCGCTCACAACCGCGGCTATGCATAAAAGATCGAAGTCGGATCTCTTTCGTGCAAAGAGGAGTTCGGCTCCTCTTGTAATGACCAAACTTTTTATAAGTTTATGATTTCTTTCGTTAAGAATCAAAAGTCTGTTTATGTGATATGTATGATATGTTTTCTAAGAAAAGTTGTTGAATCTTTTGTTAAAAGATTCGATAATTTATTTAAGCAAGTTCAAGACCCTTTATTAAAAGGGTAAATTATGATTTATGATTCTATGTGATAGTTTATAGCCTAAGAAAATCATATATGCAGTTCAGATAAATTTTGGACAATGGTACAGTACGATCATACTGTTAACAATTGAAAACAGTATTTAAGTATCTATGTTAGTATGAAAATGGACTGTAATTAGGAGATAAGCCAAATAAGGCCTTTTAGGATGACACCTCAGATGACAAGTGTCATTTCCATAATTGGTTACCTTACAGGGACCAAATAGTAAATATTTTATTTTTAGGGGCCAATATGCAAATTTAAGAAAAGTTCATGATTTTGAATTTTTAGAAGTTAAAAAAGTCCTTTAAAGAAGAATTTAGCAAAAAAAAAATTTGATGTTTGAAGACTTAACCTTAGCCGGCCATCTTGTAGGGACTAAAGTGCAAATATTTTGCCTTTAGGGGCCAATGTGCAATTTTGAGAAAATTATGGACTTATAAGCCAATATGTAAATTTATGGAACTATGGATTTTTCTAGTTAAATTTCCTAGTTCAAATAAGTCAATGATCAATTGCAAGTTTAGTTAAGCCTAGTTGGAAACCAAGAAGACAAGTTAAGAATTGGATTGGATGATTCTAATTAGAACCAATTCTATTCCTCCATGTGGACACCCTAGGAACCGGCCACATCATAGCCTTATGAGCAAGAAAATTAATTTTTAAGGAGTATTATGCAAAGTGGAGAAATTTAAGTGTCATTAAAAGTTTAAAAATCATGCCCTAAGTTTAGTAACTACGCACTTTGATTTGTTTGATTGATTTTGTGTTATGATTCAATTAGCAAAATTGTCTCACATGGCATCACCAAAAACGGCCACATGAGGGTGAAACACCTCAAGTTTCTAGCTTGCATGAGCCACCCTCCTAGCCTTGCACCTTTGGCAAGCCAAGGCTTTCACACCTAAGCACCAAAGGCCGGCTATCACAAGGAAGCAACACATGGACTAGCCTTGGTGAGTAACATCCCTAGTCTTGCCCACATGGCAAGCTTATGCATTGCCAAAGCCACCACCATGACCGGCCACATGAGGGAGAGACACATCCCTTGGCCTAGCTTAGATGAATCAATTATCTAGACTCCCTAGCCTAGCCCCCTTGGTAAGCCAAGGCTTGCACACCTCACCCTAGGGCCGGCCATCACAAGAGCATGCCACATCAAGCTTGTAGCCTTGATGAGCAAGCACTTTAGCTAAGTTTGCTTGGCAATTTGGAGCAAGAAGTACCGGCCAACACATAAGGACTAAGGAGAAATATTTTGGCCTTAAGGATCAATGTATAAATTACAAAAGATGGTTCTCTTGAACACTTGACACCTCATACTCCCTAGCTTGGCTTAGTAAGCAAACTAGCCTTGCTTATGGTGAGCAAGAGCAAGCTTCAAACTACACCTAAGGCCGGCCAACTTAGGAAGAGGACACCTCATGGTCCCTAGCCATCATGAGTAAGCTTCCCTAGCCTTTCTACTTGGCAAAAAGGGGCAAGGAGGGCCGGCCACCTCATAGGAGGTTAGGAGCAATTGTTATTCCTTTAGGGGCTAGTGAGCAATTCCAAGAGTTAGAGGTTCATCTATAAATAGGTGAAGGTTCTTTTATTTCATTTTGTTAGCAAATTAAAACAAGCAACATACTCCCTAGTTCTGCCCTTAAGAGCCGAATTAAGAAAGGAAAGAAAAGAGAGAGGAGAAAGCAAGAAGAGAGGAGTGTTCGGTTTGGTATAGAAAGTGTGAGGAAAATTTCAAAACCCTAATTTAAGGATTTCATCCGTAGAACTTGAGGTAAATACTTGAATCCTCTAGTTCTTTATTCAAGTTTTAGTTAGGGTTTGAGTATATGACCATTAAGTATGAGCATGAGCTTAGTTTGTTAAGTTTTATGCACATGGTTTTGGTATGCTTGATTAGGATTTGAAACTGGATGGTTTTTCTGGAAACGAGATTTTGAGGCCTTAACTGTAAAGTTGTAGAGAAGGGAAAATTCTAGGGGACAACGCGGACAGTTTTTGAAAATAAGGCCTCTAAGACCTTTGTTTTTGCAAAAATCCGAGACCAATTTATGATTAGTGATTATGGTCGAAAAACTTTCTAAGGAAGAAACAAGCAGGTTAAAGACAGATTTGAGTTTTGAGTTAAAACAAAAAGTTTTAGCAGACTTCAAAGTCTACAACTTTCATGAAGAAAACTTTTCCAAATTTAAAACAGATTTGCAAGAAAAGGACCAAACATTATGAATTAGTTTAAAAACCCAGTTTTCAGAATTCAAGGGTTTTACTAAAATTCAAAAAGGAGTTGAGTTTTAGGGTTTGTACTTTAAAGAGTTAGAATTGTTATGATATCATGATAGGATGATGCTTATCCTATGATTTTCTTCAAAACGGGAAAGTGACCTGTTTGAGTGAAGTATTTTAATTCAAGGCGCAAGTAACGGTAAGTATGACTCCGCCTATAGCATAAACAAAAATGTTTGTTGTTGTATGCCTTCAAGTTTATGATGATATCTGTATGATAAAAGTTTATGGCTTGTATGATATCAAGTTCATGATGTTATGTGTATGATGAATATTTATGGTATGTATGTTTTCAAGGAATGATGAATATTTATGGCATGTATGCTTTCAAGTTCCTGTTAATAAATACAGAATAAATGTCTATAGCATGTATGTTCACATGATGAATATTTTGATATTATGGCATCACGAAGCATGCTCATTAATGATAAGTCATTTGGTAAGATATGAAATCCTAGTTTCAGTTAAGAAACTGTTTATGATCATGAAATAATGTTTCAAGTATGAAACAAGATAAGAACAAGATTTAAGTATCATGATAAGCAGGATGCTATATGTCGTATCGACCCGCACTCGGTCGGGTTTGGTTCATGGTTTGAGTTGGACAGGGCTGGCCGCCCCAACCACTCCATGGCAGCGTGCCACGGTACGTACATTTATGTTATGTAAGGGCCCAAAAAGTATGCTAACCTATGAAAATAGTAAGAAAGCATAAATGGTTCATGCATTATGTTATCATGAAATGTTTTGCGTATTAGATAGTTGTGCTTGCTGAGTGAAAGCTCATAGTTCATGTTTATGCTGTAGGTAAGCAAACTTATGGCAGTACTTGATACAAGACAGTGGAGCGTGGTGATGCAAAACTGTGAAACTGTGGGTCGGGAATTGCTATGTTTCTTTTTGTTAATTTATGTTACTTTAAATATGTTGTATTTGAGTACAAGACTTTAGTACTATGATAAGTAATTAAGTATATGTACATGTATGTATGAAAGTAATGACTAAGGGGATTTCCCAGTTCAAGTTATATATCGTTTGTATAAAAAAAAAAATTTAGCCCAAATTTTCGTATGTTTTTAAGTAAGTATGTAAGGTAACGGCCTACGATAGGTGGGTGGTCGTTACACCTCTACACAGGATATCGGTACTCTAGTGAGAAAATTCGTCGAATATGATTGTTATTTATTAGTAACCATCTGTTTTCCTTCTAGCAGATGAGGTTTTCAACAAGTAACAAGCCAGTATCTAGCCGGCGGAGTCGATATCCTGCTAGTTACCAGTTAATATATGATGTCATGTTATGTCATTTTTAGTTTTTTTTAGAGAATAAGTTATATAGCATATTTAATTTTAAGATTTTAAAATAATACCAGGATTAAAACTAATATAACCAAATAATATAATTGAAATTAATTAAACATGAAAACATCAAAATTATCCTTAAACCTCACTCTTTTCTCTCTCGTCTGCCTACTCCTTATATCTTATGAGTTCCAATCTCTCTCTTTTGCCTCTTTCTCTCAACATTCCAGTCGGTGTCCCTGTCAATGTCGCAAGACTCACCGTTGACGAAGCTCCAGCATCGTCGTCATGAACCGTTGCCATGGCCACTGGGAGAATCGCGAGCCATCGAACCCAGATCGTCGGGAAGCATGTGATTCACGTGTGAGAATTGTCACTGTTGCCAAAGAGGTCTCGCCATGATCAATTTCCCGTCACATCTCCCTCACTGTCACCAACCCTATCTCAAACTTAAGAATATCTAGAACTCCCTAAACATCGCTATCTTCGTCTTCGTCGCCGTCTTCTGAAGGACGAAGATTAACAAAATCATGAACTTCATCGGTTGCTGCCGTTTTTCCTTCTTCCGACAATGTTGCGAATGCCCTTACCACCCCGCAGTGACATCTTCGTCTTTGGCAAACGCATGTCCAAGACGTAAAGATGATCGAATTCATAGGGGATCGTGACTTGGAGCGTAAAGATTACATTCTTCGTAATGGAGCATCATGAGTCTATCCTTGACGAATCCATAAACATATAAATTGTGTGCCGAATTTAGAACCGAAAAAGACGCTTTTGCATATGTACCGAGTATTTTTTTTCCCCACTCAATTACATGGAGATAGTAATCATATCTAGGAGGTAGAGCTATGTACTAATCTTAGTGTTATATCTTATACATATATTTTATTATATAAATGAGAAGAGAGAAGAGTACTAGCATATACCAATTAGCTAGGTTGGCCCATTACACACATCTTATACATACATATAATAAAGTCTTTTACTTGACTCTTTTTCGTGCCCTTACATATAAAACTGAAATGAATAATGATGACTTTATCTTCTACCAACAGTCCTTCCACCAGAACCACTTTCTTTCTGGCAATTGAAATAAACAGCAGAAGCCAGCAATCCCAAATTGTAAATCACCGCGAAGTCTTTGGTGTTGAAGTTCTGACGCACGTCGGTGCATACACTGTTTGCCTGCTGAGTTGCCAAAACAAATCTACCACAAAATAGTGAATCCCCACGGTTGGTTGTGTACTCTCATAGGCCACCACCTATTGGCACTACTACAGAATGTGGATACCACAAAATAGTGAATCCCCACGGTTGCCTGCTGAATTTACACGACGGTTCTCTGAAACCGTCGTGTAAGTCTCAACTTCCACGACGGTTTTATAGAACCGTCGTGGAAATTCCAGGGATTACAGATGGTTAACTAAAACCGTCGTGGAAGTTGTGACTTACACGACGGTTTCCATGAAACCGTCGTGGAAGCATCGTCCTTTTGTTCAGACATATAAGATCGAGTAGCCCTGTTTTTCCCACATCGATACACCAGCTGCCATGAACAAAAATCAGATGAGATCGCTCCGACAACAGTTCCATACGCCGCTGTTAGACGCCACCCACCACCATCTACTGGTCGATCATCATTCTTGTAAGTCATGATGACACAAATTAACTCATCTTTTGATGTTTTTCTCTGTATTAATTTTTTATTTACGAACCCAGAATATTAATTTTAATTTGTATTTTTTTGGATTGCTTTTGATACGTTAAATACTGCAAAGTGTTTAATTCAGTGATCACAATCAATGTATTTTTAGATTGGTTTTTTTGTAGTTTGGATTTTTAGTTTGGATTTTTTAGTTAAATCCTAATCAATGTATTTTTAAAATTACGAAGTATTTTTATTTTGGATTTTTTAGTTAAATAACCCGGGCCGGTTTTTTAATTGTATTTTTAGTTTTGTTATGTTTTTTGGATTTTTTTAGTAAATATATTGTTGATTTAATTAATGCATGTGCCGGGAGTATTTATATATAACGTAACTAATTAAATGCAAATGATATTCAATCATGCAATTTAAAAATATGCACACCTTCACTTCGAAAACTTTGATTTATTGGTTTAGGATTTGTGCGCAAATCATGGATAGGAAATGGATGTGGTTTGATAGATTGACTAAAGCATATGAAGATGGTGTTGAAGAATTTTTGTCATTTGCCAAATCTCATACACAAGACGATAAGATTCGGTGTCCATGTCAAGTTTGTGGTAATCATAGATCCTATTCCATTGATGATGTTAGAGGGCATTTGCGCGCTTATGGGATTATTTGTTCTTACCAAATATGGTATTTACATGACGAAGATTTTGTCCATGTTTAGTATACATCGACTAGTACTAAAGGTAAAGAGCCTATTATTGAGGAAAACGTTGGTGATAATATGTACAATATGATTAATGATTTGGAAGAAAACTTTGTGCACCGTCCGGAATTATTTGAGGAAATGATTAATGATGCCGAAACGCCCTTGTATGTCGGGTGTACAAAATATACAAAATTAGGGGCATTGGTTAAATTATGGAATATGAAAGCATCGGGAGGGTGGACGAATTCTAGTTTCACGACTCTTTTAGCTTTTCTAAAAGATGTTTTACCGGAGGATAACAAAGTGCCACCTAGTATGTACGAGGCGAAGAAGACGTTGAGCACGTTGGGAATGTAATATGAGAAGATACATGCTTATCCAAATGATTGTGTGCTTTACCGGAGAGAATATGAAGAGTTAGATGAATGTCCGGTTTGTAATGAGTCAAGATGGAAGAAGGGCAAGGTGCCATCGAATGGTAGTAAAGGAGTGCCGGTGAAGGTGTTATGGTATATTCCACCAGCTCCACGTTTTCGCCGTTTATTCCGTAATGCACAGCATGCTAAGAGTTTGACATGGCATCATGATAAACGTGTTGACGATGGCAAGCTTAGGCATCCGGCCAACGGTTTTCTTCTAGAACCGTCGTGGTACATTTCGGGGAAAATGGAAAACCCATGAACCCTACCACGACGGTTTAATACGAAGATCGTCGTGGTAAAATGTCGGTTGGGACACAAACCACTGAAATCAACCACGACAGTTTATATAGAAGACCGTCGTGGTAGAGTATGGTATGATGAAAAATACTGAGGCCTACCACGACGGTCTTTATAGTTGACCGTCGTGGTTGATTTCAGTGGTTTGTGTCCCAATCGACATTTTACCACAACGGTCTTAATTGTTGACCGTCGTGGTATAATGTCGGTGGATGAAAACACTGAACCCTATCACGACGGTCATTAAAGAAAACCGTCATGATAGGCTCATCACCGCTTATCTACCACGACGGTCTTTATAGTTGACCGTCGTGGTAGATTTCAGTGGTTTGTATCCCAAACGACATTTTACCACGACGGTCTTCGTATTAAACTGTTGTGGTATGGTTCATGGGTTTTTTCATTTTCCACGAAATCTACCACGACCGTCTTTATTGTTGACCGTCGTGGTAGATTGGCGGTGGATGAAACCCTACCACGACGGTCTTTAGTGAAAACCGTCGTGGTATATTGAGTACCACGACGGTTTAAAATTGACCGTCGTGGTATATTTGTTACCACGATGGTTTTTTTCTAGACCGTCGTGGTGGATGTTTTAGCGGTAAGTTTTGAAATTTTCGAAAATTGTTCAACTCTTTGCCGCTTTTAATAAAACCTAAAAAAAACACCATTTTCCCAAACCCATTTCATCTCGAGCCTTATTCCCAAACACCATTCACTTTTGCAGTCTCTAATAGACACACCTGAACTTCCATACCAAGTATATTTCCTTCCCCCATTTCTCTCTCGTCGCTCACTCCTTTTAAAATCTTCAAAAACTCTCTGAACACTCAAACTCCAACGCCATCGTCCAGCACTCACGCGATTTCCTCCATTCTCCGATGCCATCCTCTACCAACGACGCTTGTTTTCGGACTTTCCCAATCTCTCTCGCCGACCACAACCCACTCTCTACTATCCGGTAAGTTGTAATGCATATTGCTTGGGTAACGCACGAATGTGGGTAATTTTGGTCCACGCCATCGTATTTTGTTGATTGTGGTTGTTTATTGTGGTTGTCGAAATTGATTATATTCAAGGCCAAAAGGGGCAAAAGCCAGAGAAAACCTTTACAATTTCTTGTTGATTGTGTTTGTGATTTTGTATGATTTGAAATGGTTGGGTAAGGCTCGGATTTGTTAAGATTTTTTGCTTCTGTGAGTTAATTGTTTGCATATTACGTGTTTGATTAAATGCCTCTTTGTGTGAGAATTAGTTGTAGATTGAATTAAATTGATTGGTAAGGCTCGGATTTGTGAATTTTCCGGATAAAATTCATGTTTTGTTTGTGGTGATTGTTTGTAAATTACATGTTCGATTAAATGCCCCTGTGATTAGGTTGTGTGTCATTTCCGTTTGTAAATTACAGGTTCGATTAAATGCCCCTGTCATACTCATTTGGTGTTTTGTTGTTTTAGATTGATTTACAATGTCGAAAGATCACGAGGAGGAAGTGTCAACCCAAACTCAAGTTGGAAAACCACCAAGAACCAACTCTTCAAGATTCAATGTCGACGGGGAGGGAAAACGAAGAGCAACTCTCCTTAAAAGAGTGCACGTTGTTAGGACGAGGGGAGAACGAATTCAAGTTTCGTTTGACTCAAAAGGCCAACCAATAGGCAAGGAAGGTGATGAACTACAGAGTTGGATTGGAGTGCTAGCTCGGGAGCACATTCCAATTTGGATTGCTGATTTCAGAAGTGCTGATTTGGAACCGAGGAAAGAACGAGTGTGGTTGGAAGTTGTAACTTCATTCACGGTTGATGAATCATACAAAAAGCAAGTTTTGAAGTCCTGTGGGGAGTCGGCTAAATGTTTTAGATATGATCTTTACCAAGCCTTTGTTAGGGATCATATTGATGAAGAAACTGTTTGGCAACGACTGGCTAAAGTGGTTAACAATTACCCAACCATCAACCAGGACGATTGGGAAAGGTTTATTACCTATCGACGGATGGTAGATTTCAAGAGGCTATCCCAACAAGGAAGCGAGATAAGGAAAAAAGAGTAAATACGGTTCTACCACAGGCCGAGACGGCTATAGGAAACGTGATCAAGAAATCGTACGTTAATTAATTGGGAAAAAAGCTTAAAGTCTATTTAAATTTTTTTTACGTGTGTTATTTATGTTTACTAACTTTAATTACTAAATTGTAGTTCGAACAGACGGGGGAGTATGCGGACCAACATGTTATTTGCCGGGACACGCGGCTCAAGCCCGATGGAGAGTACAAGAATCCATCGATTAAAACTATCGACGAAGCAATAGTAAGTCTACGGATCCTATTTCAAATAAAGAGTAAGATTGTCTCCATTATGTTTACGGGCTCAATAACATATTGTGTAATTGTTATAGGATGAATTAACACAACAAGAGACCCAAGGAAGCTTCGAATCAGTGGGTATAGAAGACATTTTGACCAAGACTTTGGGCAATCCCGAGCATTCCGGTCGTCTTCGTGGGCAATCGAAATTTGTCAAGCAGGCGCAATACTTCAATTCCATGCACGTAACAAGGGAGAATCCTGAAGTCTCCTTTATGAAACGACAGCTTGCTGCATTGGAAAGAACGGTGCAGGAACTTTGTGCGAAGCACGGTATCAACCGTGAGACGATGGCTGAGGAGGCAGCCCCACCTACTGTTGATCAGCACAACAGTTTTAAGGCGAGTTGCACCCTCAATGAGAAAGAAGCCGACACGTCGGATCCGCAGCCCATGCCTAATGCAAGTAAGGAATGCCAGCTTTTCCTTACTGATTTTATTAATGGTGGAGAAGTTTTGCTTGCAATAGACAGGGCATACATGGACTGTGTTCCAACCGACACAGTCCATGGGATTCCTTTGGGCGAGGGGAATGTGCGAGTGACAATTAGTGTCCCAAAATTAAAACATGCACTCCTTCCGATTACGACGAATGAAGCTACATATATTGAAGAGGCTGTCGGGGGGTTTGTTGCTTGGCCCAAAAAATTAGTCGTGCTTCAGAGTAGTTTAAGCCAGGCCAGTCAAGGTCCTAGTCAAGCTCTCGACCTAGAAGCAACGGGAAGGAAACGAATAAAAAAGAGAGCCAGGAGGAAGAAACTACAGTCACAACCGAAGGTACAACAGCAAATGGAAGAAGAAGTACCTACGTTTGACTTTGATGAAATTCCCGTTGCATTGAGACCGCTGGCTTATTACGCACAAAGTTCCTTGAGTGACGGTAGCCAGATTTCGTGCCCACCACAACAATCCGATGAAATGCCCATATATATTGGGTATGAAGATGTATACCATTTCATAATCTTTAAAGAAATCAGTGTAAGCAGTATAATGGTTTACATCAGGTAATTGTATTTTCCTTAAATAATACTTAATTATTGTTCCAATTAGCTTGAAAGATAGATATATATGTTGATTTTGCACATGTAACAAGTTTGACTTAATATTTTACAGCTACTTATCGGATTGTTGTGCAAGAGCAGGATTGGATCAACGTTTCGAGTTTATTTCTCCATTTCTTGTCTCGCTAGTTCAACAGAATGTAGATCGCGTAGCCTACATTTGAGAGAGAGCCGACAATATCATCCGGATCATAACAAGCGTACCAAGGGGATGGCTTGTTCTCATGCCATATAACAGCGGCCAACATTGGATATTGGCTGTTATTAATCCGTGGGATGACTCCGTCCTCTATTTTAATCCTCTTGGAAACGATCCGCGTAAAGATTTTCAACAGCTAATAACATTGTAAGTATTCTTTGATGTTTATAGTTCCATGATTTGACATTCCATAATTGTTGTTCCGGATGTATTGATAATTGTTAAATTGTTAGGGAACTAAACGATTGGAAATTGCTTGTGGGACGAGGAATAACAAAGCGACGCAACTACAATATGTTGATTCAGACAGCTCGATGCCCGATACAGCAAGGAAATGTGCAATGTGGCTATTTTGTATTGGGGTTCATGCGAGAAATAACGTTGAACGTCGATGGACTTGCCTTACTGCAAAACAAGACTTCTTATACTGAAGATGATTTGAATTTGGTTAGGCAAGAGTGGACTACATATGTCATGAGCTTCATACAATATTGAGGCAAAGCATGAAGAAAATTTTTGTATAGCAGTATTTAGTTCTATATTAATTGTTGTACATTGTGACATTGTATTTGCCATATCAATTATGTTATTATTTTATTCTTTGCAAAACTATTTTTTCATGTCATGAATGAATGAACTGGTATTCAAATGAACGAATAGATATTTTTTTTTTGTTTACGTTACAACCTACCACGACGGTTTTCAACAGAAACCGTAGTGGAAATCAATATACCACGACGGTTTTCATAAGAACCGTCATCGTACGTCAAATACCACGACGGTTTGTTGTTTGGTATCAGCCACCGTCATGGTAAGAGAACTACCACGACGGTGGATTATAGAAACCGTCGTGGTATGTAAGAAATACCATGACGGTTTGTCGTTTGGTGTCAGCCACCGTCCTGGTAAGGTGGACTACCACGATGGTGGATTATATAAACCGTCGTGGTAGGTCAAATACCACGATGGTTTCTAGTATTCTGTCAGCCACCGTCGTGGTAATGTGAACTACAACGACTGTGGCCTATAGAACCCGTCGTGGTAAGTCTCCTACCACGACGGTTGTGTATATAAACCGTTGTGGTAGGTTCCCTTACCACGACAGTTTCCAATGAAAACCGTCGTGGTAGATGTTTCTAAATATCAATTTTTGACCCTATTTTTACCTATTCCACGACGGGTAAAAAACCGTCGTGGAATCTCAAAATATTTCACGACTCTGGATTCTACGACGGTTAGAAAACCGTCGTGAAAATATTACCACGACGGTTTTTAACCGTCGTGGTATCCACATTCTGTAGTAGTGTGGCTTGCAACAATTTTTAGCTTAAGTACCATATCGAGTTATACAACCATATTATTATGATACCGATCCGATTGTTTGGGTATCATATTATTTTAAAAATTAATGCCCTAATTCTATATCACCGAGCAATTAAATCATAGAAGAAAAATAAATAATCACAGAACTCATGAATTTTAATGCAGGTTCGCCTTAGTGTGAGACTATGTCCTGTTTCAATCACGGCAATGATGATCAAGAAGTTTACAAGAGAAATTCACACTCTCATACTATCTGTATGTTTCTCTAACCTCTCATACTGATGAACCTAAAAGAAAACCTAAAGCAACTGAAATTATAAATGAATTCCCCAAAATATCCTTAATGAAACAACTCAAAAATATCGTAGACCTTTCGGGGGCTCTGCCCCTATAGCCCGGGAGGGGGACTTTCTGCCCACCTTCCAACTTGCAAGATCGATCCACGTGCTATCTCTGCATAAAGGGATTATTCATAAGACATTGATTAGGCTCCACAACTTAACATATTACAGGTTTGAGTGAACCTTTTTTTCCTTTTTTTTTTTTTTTCTCTTTCTTCTGTTATATTATCTTTTTTTTTTTTTTTAAAGCGTGTTCTTCTTCTTTAGGTGGATTACGAGATAGACTCATGAAATCCCTATTCTGCGATCAACCTTGTTATATTAATTGAACATAATTATTCATTAGTTTCTCTTTCTGCTGACGTTTTGTATCAGTTTAATTATCAACCCCTCCAAGTGAACTATATATATATATATATATATATCAGTGTACCAGAACTCTTGTAATTTAGTAGTTTACACACATACAAAGACCATTAAATAAATGTAGAGCGCACAAAAATTACTTTATATATATGTGTATATATAGAGAGAAGAGTTTTCAATGGTTACTCTATTTTTGTAACCATCTATGGTTATAGATAAAATTATAAAAGGAAGTATATGTCATAATTACATTTGATGATGTGGCACTTTATATGACTTGTTATGGCAAGTTAAACAATCGGTTATCTTAAACTTTAATTAAAAATATTTCTCATTTTATTTTGTTGGAAGTGGAAAATAAATATCAAGATTATTATTATAATTACTCTTTTTTTAAGGAATTATAATTACTCTTCATACATACTAGGATGAGAGAAAAATTGCCGTGATTGACTAATATTAGTGTTATTTTCTCCTTTTGTATTTATTATTGTTTTCAATTTCCCTTCCTATTTTTGTTTACATCAAATTATGCAAACTCCTTATTATATATATTATTTTTGTTTCTACTAATTTTACCTAAAACAAAAACATGTTGAAAAAGTTAATTAGATTATCGTCATATGCTTCTTGAAGAAAAATAATTTTTTGTTTTTGGTCCATAGAAAAATATTTTCTTACTTGGATTCGTGAGAGGCGCAAGAGAGGGTGGTGGGCGGCATAATAGTCAATAAATTGATAACAAACAAGTTCAAAGAAAAAAAAAATGAGAACAGACATAAAATAGATAGATGTATAGAGAAATATGGAGGAAGGGGGCATTTGCGGGAATTTTAAAAAAAGAAAAAAACAAAGGACTGATATTTACTTCGAAAGAGAAATATATAAGAGAGAAAGATTAAAGATGCGCAAAAAAAGGCATTATTTGAGGTTGATCAAAACATATAATTATAAGAGTATTGGACACTTAACCTTTTTAAATAAATTGAAAAAAAATCATAAATAAATGTCAGAAGTGAGCTTAAAAAATAAGAAAAAATATTTATTTAAATTCCATTTGAATAAAAACAAAGTATTTGAAAAGCCATGTTAGTAGGTTAAGAACAAGTTGCCTATCCAAAATAACATTAATGATATCTCTAACTTCAATGCTCATTATTTATCCTAAATTTATTTGGCTAACTACCTAATTCATTACAACTGCTTGATTTATATTACATAGCTAAAATAACAATAGCTATAGATGTATAAATACTAGAGTAATCATTGAAACTACACTCATATATATATATAGAGGTAGCAATACTAAACTACTTACCTGAAAGGTCATTGGCCAAAATTAATAAGCTACTTTAGCTTTTCGTAGGATATTCGTTACATATAATATTAATATATATATATATATATATATATATATAAAGCATTAAAGTAGTACTACTTGGATATAAAAATTTATCAGTTTCAACAAAACTATAAATTCAAATAAAAAAAAATACCTCATGTAATTTCAAGTAAAGTTCTACATATGTTGTGTATGTATTTATGAGCTTCTATATAATTAAGCATACATTTCTGCATTAATTTTTATGTTGTGCTTAATAACCATTAGACATGATTAAATTTTAGGGATAATCTCATTTATGCCTTCTGAACTTTTAGGATTATTCTAACTTTGTCTTGTAAATTTTAAAAACTACAATTTTACCTCTTGAATTCCAAATTAGTCTCACTTAATCTCCTTTATTATAATCTTGGTTAAAAACATATGGAAAAAGAGGTGAATTAGTTTCACTACACCAATTGTGTTAGGATTTTTATTAAGAAAAAAAAAAACAGACCATATGACAGCACTTAACTCCTTTTTTCTTTGTCTATTTTTAGCAAAAAAATCATGATTAATTAAGACTAATTCAAAGATCAATGAACAAACTAAAGTGAGAGTTTTTAATGCTCAGATAATAAAGCAGGAACAACTCTAAAATATAGAGAGTATTGATGAAAATAATCTAAAAGTTAATCACATCATAATAAAAAAATTACATAAAAGTGATAGAATCTAATAAAAATGTGACAATCCATAAAAGTACCCTATTGGTAAAGTTTTGTTTTTTCTTAATACAAATATTATCAACGATTTTTTATTACTTAATAAATAAATAGTAGGTATACTAGAGTGAAGTGAGACGAAAAGCATATAGAGACTAGACAGGTAAAGTTAGCAGAAACATATTGCTCGTTTATGGCCATATATGACAAATTCCTTGGTAAGCAACTTCATGTATTTACAGCAAATAAGGGAAAAAAAAAAGGAAAAAAACAATTGTTAAGGGCGTGTTTGGCACACCATTTTGAAGTTATTTTGACAAAATTCTAATTTAACTTCAAAATCTGCATTACACTTGATTTTTTCTCTATATCAAACACCATTTAAAAAAAATTCTCAAATTCTAAAATGGAATATCTTTATAAACAATATTTCAAAACAAAGTGTCAAACACAAGCTAAAGATCTACATATTTTATGTCGCTATCAAACCTCATATAATCTTAATTATAAGGCGGGTGATAGCGACAGGGAGAGAGTTTAGTCATGAGGGAACAAATATTCCCTTTGTGATTCGGGTTACTTGGGCTCGGAGCATCTAGATCAACCATAACCTGCAATATGCATATGAATTTGAATAAATAAATTTATACATAACAGAGAACAATATATATATATATATATATATATATATATATTAGAGATTAAGTGTACAAGTTTCGGAGGTCATCTCCACCAATATCAAGTCTAGGTTTGTTGTGGACTTGAGAAGGTTTCAGTTCACAACCATTGTTAACAATCTTATTTCCATAAGTGGCTCTTAGAGATATTCAGTTTGTGAGGGGTTCCAAAACATCACCAATCACTCTTCCAACCACAAGAGGGTCCGTAGGCATGGTTGATAAAAACCTCAAGAAACCTACATATTTACTGAATCTCGTAAAACTCGAAGCTAGCTTTTCCTTTAAAAACAAAAAAAACAAAAAACAAAAAACAAAACAAAACAAAACAAAATGGAAAAGGACAAGGAAAAAAAAGTAGGACTAAATTAAAGCTCGTGAAATGGCTGATTTGCATGGAGACCAATTAATGGCTATTTATAGTACTGTATTCCTTTGCTTTAGCCAAAAACAAAAACAAAAACAAAAAAAATAAAAATAACTAAAATAAAGAGAGAATATATTGCTTCCTTATAGCTGCTGTCGATTCATAGCAACTTCCTTCACTAGTGAAGTCGGGTGGACCGCCTAGTACAAATTTATTCGTATTCATCATTTTTAGCCCCTATAAGGATCGTATCAAACATTTTCTACTTTTGATAAGTTGCAACAAGTGTAGTGCATTAAGTAGTGATTTCAACACCCATAGGGGTGGATGGGGTGGCAAAAAAGGATGACACTTTCCTTAGCGTTTTCTTTCGTCCACCCAAGTTCGATCCCATGGAACTCCCGTAAAGGGGCCACTACCATAGCCTTTTTTTCTTTAAAAAAAATAAAAATAAAGTTGTGATTTCAAGACGGCCGCAGAAATTGACTGAAAACTAATTACATTCATTCCATGTGTATGCCAGTCATATGGATACAAATATGTAGATTTAAATATATTTATCGTCTAATATGCATGAGAATGATATTATTACATATAAGGATCCAGGGGTTTATAATAAATTTAATTATGTACCATCATCCTGTGGTAAAGTGAATCTGAATGAGGAAAATATTATTACTGAAAAACGTAAATTAGGTTCTAAAGAACAGTTTTTCCCTGCCTCCTCTCTGGTCAGAAGTCACCATCCATTTCACCTATTTTTGGGGCTGGTCTAATTCATGACAAAGATAAATATAAATATATATATCATATATGTGAAAATCATATATGCTTTTCACCTGTTAAAGCATATATGAGATTTTTGTTTAGCACAGTTTATATATGTGATGTGAAAATCTTATCTTTCTATCTGAAACTGAAAACCTAATTTTCTAGTTAGTCCAAGTGCTTTCCAGAAATCTATGCATTTCTCTGTCGTATAGAAGAGGTCTAATTTAAAAAATATCCTCCGCTCCTTATACATGATTACGATGTTACAAACGAAATCCCTAAATTGCAAATAGAAATTCCTGAAATAAGCTATATATATATATGTTAAAAAATTATATTTCATTTTTATTTTAATCAAAATATCTCAGCAGAAGTAATGATCAAAGCATATGAGTCATCTATATGTGAATTAGATATTACCTTTAAAAGCAAATAAGGATCCCACGAACTTCTTTTCATCGTCTTTTAGAAACACTGTCTTCACATCCATCTGATGTAACTTAAGATTGAAATGCTCCACCAATGCCATTATAATCATGAAAGAGTCTTTCGAAGAAACTGGAGAGAAACTCTCTTTACAGTCGATGCCTTACTTTCTGTGTAAAGCCCTTTGTGATAAGACGAGCCTTGTACCTCTCCACATCGCCTTTCAAATCCCTCTTGGTCTTAAATATCCATTTGTAACCAATGGGTTTTGTACCTTCTGGCAATGGGACAAGATCCCACACGTCATTGTCCTTTATGGACTTAATCTCCTCATTCATGGCATTAATCCACTTCTGAGAGTTAGAAATTTCCATGGATTGACGGAAATTGATCGGATCTGTAATAACCCGAAATTGTGATGAACTTATGATTTCCTTAGAGAGAAGGAAAATCTAAGACTGAATCATGTATGTCAATATGAAGCTCATGATCTGAGTTGAATTTCAGTATATGTTTGAGTTCTCGTTTAACTAGCTATGAGACTCAATAATAAGTTTATTTTGTTAAGCATGAGGCCTTTTGATGAAAGAGGTAGAATAAGGATTTATGATTTTATTCCGGTTAAAGTTTGACCAGGATGATTTAAGATATGATTAAGGCGGTACTACAGTATATTAAGCAGTATAGGAATTATACTATGTTTGACCGTCATTACGGATGAAGAAGTAAGAATAAGGTATGGGATTGCTCTAGAATAATCAAGAATAATATTTGGAGCAATAAGGGCTAAGTAGTTTCAAGTCTTAAGAAAAATTTATATGCAGTCAAATTTTACTTAGATGAATTTTGGACTGCAATCCAGTATGACAATATTGTTTTAGTGAAAAACAGTATTAATATTATATGAGTTAGTAAGGAAATGGAATGCATATTTATATTAATGGATTTTTGAAATCAAGTGGATAATTATGCATGAATTGGAAGCCAAGTGGCTCCAACATAGCCGGCCACCTTCAGGAACTAAAGTGCAAATATTTGTTCTTTAGGGGCCAAAGTGTAATTTTAAGAAAAGTAAGTAATTATGGATAAGTATGTAATTTTTGAATTATGGAATTTATAAATATTCCTAACCAAGCCTCCAACTAGGCCCATGATTAGTTACAACCTTGGTTACATTGGAACAAGGAAATTAGTTAGAGATAAGTATGGAAATATTTTTGATTGGTTCAAGCCACCACATGGCCGGTTGTCAAGGGTTGCTTGGTGAGCAAGCAATTACCTTGGTGAGGTAAGCAAGGTGAGGTAAACTTGGTGAGGTAAGCAAGCACTTGCCTTGGTGAACAAGTAACTTGGCCTCCAAGGCCTTCATCATGGTCAGCCACCTCATAGGGGGTTTTGAGTAATATTTTGTTTTTAGACCCCAACATGCAATTTTAGAAATAAAAATAATTCTAAAAAGAAATAAATTTTCATCTATAAATAGGTGATGGTGGGGGAGGGTGTTGGATCATTATATTCCACCCCAAAACTATGCCCAAATTCCAACCCATTCTTTCTACCACAAAACTCCCCAAGGAGCCAAACCCCAAAGAGAGAAAAGAAAAAAAATAAAAGAAGAAAGAGAGAGAGAGAGAGCATGGCCGGTTGTGGTATGGAGGGTGGTGGAGCAATTTTTGCTCATGCAAGGTTTAGAACCACTCTTTCAAAGCTTAGAGGTATTATTCTTCAACCTCTAAGTAAGATTTTCATTAAGTTTGGTTTATGGGATTTATGTGTATTTCAAGTTATGATTTGTAAGAGCATAAGCTCAATCTTCCTATTTTTCATGTTATGGTTTTTGTATGGTTAGTATATGTTAGATCTAGATTTAGGTGAGTGTGATTGCTAAGCTTATGCATGCACATGATGTTATGCTTTAGAGAATATGTGGTCTATGTGAATGTCTAGTAGGTGTTTGTTATATGTCCCCATATGATTAAGAAGAAGTATGTTATGAACGGATGATGGAATGAGATTGGTATGAGAATCTAGGGTAAAAACTAACCCTAAAAACCCTAGTTTGGTGAAGATCACCGTATGGGTTTGCATGAAGTATTGTATGAATGAGAAATGAATGCATAATAGTGAAAATATTATGTAACACACTGCATGCTTAATGTAGGCTCACGGTTTTAACCATTCGAGGTAGTGTGTGCATAATTTTATTTAAGAACCAACTTAAACAAAAACTGCCAGTCTCGGGTCAAGACGGGGCAGTAATCTGGAAATTGGATTTTGAGGCCTTTACAGGCCGAGTTTGAGAAAACTTAAACTACAAAGTTGTAGAAAATGGAAAATCCTAGGGGGTAGCGTGGACAGATTTTAAAAATAGGGCTCCAAAAGCCTCTGTTTTGACAAAAATCCGAGCCTGGTTTGCCAGACCTAGTATGCACGGCCAGGCAAGTTCAACAAGGAAAAATAGTAGGTTAAAGGCAGAACTGAATTTTTCATAAACAACAAAAGTTGTAGGATTTTTTGAGATCTACAACTTTCATGAAGAAAACTTTTTAAAATTCTAAACAGATTTTAAAGTACAAACAGATTTACAAAAACTGTGCAGGGTACAGGAAATTCCTGCACAGGATTTCTAAAAAAACAGTGCATAAGTAGGAAATTCCTGCACATGCACTAATAACTAAAGTTTTGGGGACTGTTTTAAGCAGTTTATAAAAAGGGGTTAAAATTTATCAAACAAGGAATGAAATAAATAAAATAAGCTAAGTCATATGGTAAACAACTATAGGACAAATAGTAACCGAGAAGGTTACCAGTTCTTAATAAACCAAATAATTTAGGTTACTTATAATAACCACATGAGATACCCAATTTATTGGGTAGGGCCTAAAACCCATGGTTACCAATGGTAACCTAATAGGGCATTACTTTAAAAAAGTAATTGGGCCTTAGTGTGATTAGTAACCTATTAGGGTATGGGTCTAAGTATGATTGGGCTTATACCCAGGGATTACTAATAGTAACCTAATACTATTCAAGTATGATTGGGCTTAGTACCCAAGGTTACCCTAAGTAATCTAACAAGATAGTGTTTAAGTCTGATTGGGCCATGAGCCATAGGGTTACAGCAAGTAACCAAGCGAGTTATCATAAGAAGATGTGGGGGACATATAACTAGGGTTACTCATGGATGTTGGTTAGGATACCAACATTTAATCATTATGATTTATGATAAGATATGATGATTCTTATATTACATCCTTTTTGAGACAGGAATATAACCTGTTGCTTCGTCTTGTCGTATGTTAGGACAAGAGCGTAGGACATCAGGTAAGTACAAACCTCACCTGCAGTATGGAAAATAGTAAATACTATTTTCAAGTATGACATGTTTTTACATATGCCATGTTATGTCAAGATGTCTCATGTTATGTCAAGATGTGTCATGTTATGTATATGATATGATTGATATTATGTTATGTTATATGTTTTGATATAGTGACATCATGAGGCATGTTCACTAATATTAAACCATATGGTAAGAACATGTTTTTAAGTCATAAGATAAGACAAGGAATGTGTCGTACCAACCTCCTGTTGATGCGGGAGGATTATGTATGTTTAAGAAAATTCTCAGATCTTCTGTTGATGCGGAAGGGTTATATTTCAAGATTCTCAGAATTGTTAGGGACCTTGCAAACCTTAACTTTCTGTGGAATGCGCGCATTTGGTACGTACACAAGGGGCCCACATGTTAAGTAAGATAATAAGTTCAAGTTCATAATGGAACATAATTGATCATAAAAGATCCATAATTGATCATAATTGTTTCATGCATAAAATTCTCAGATCTTTTGTTATGTTTTTTTGATATTATGTTTGTACTTGCTGGGCGAAAGCTCATCAGTATATTTCATACTGTAGGTAAGATGCCTGTAGCTTTACTTGGTGGGCAATGGAGACGATGCAACAAGTGAAGGGCGGTGTGGGATATCACTACGCAGATTTTTCTGCAAACTTTTTAAATTATGAAATAGTACATGTATGACTAAGTAATATATACCATGTTACGATGAGATGTTTGAAAACCCCGGTTTAAAAGGTTTATGTGTGACCTTTTAATTGGTTTAACAAGTAATGGGTATGCATGGTGAAGTTTACCCATATGGATAAGTTTATTTAAGTTACGAAGAAAAAAAAATTATTCTAAACTTTTCTGTAAGTTCAAGTATTAGAAACTAAGAAGTAAGTTAAGTAAGTAAAGTAACGGCCCACGGTTACATAGTCGGCCCTATGTAGATGGCCGGGGCGTTACAAGATCATCTTCCATCACTCCAATATCTACCTCATGTTCTTGTAGAAATACAATATAGTCATCTGGTACTACACTTCTGCTCTCTCTAGTTGATCTTTTTAATGGAATAGGTTATTGAGGAGCTAGAGTTTGTTTTTCTAGAACAATTTATTGAATGGGAGGTTCTCCAACTTTGTCTTGATCTGTTGTCTCTTGAACAAGGTCAGGAATGGGATGTATCTTCCCCCGCAAACTCGATATCCTCAAATAATCGGGCATTTCCTGACTCGAAAATCGACTTAATCGTGATATGATAAAACAAGTACCCCTGGATCTTTCAGAGCATCCAATGAAATAGCAACTCACCGTCCTTGAGTCCAGTTTCTTTTCATTAGGCCTATAAGGCCTTGCCTCAGTTGGACATCCCTAAACATGCAAATGCTTTAGACTAGGCTTCCTACCCATCCAAAGTTCATAAAGGGTTTTGGCAGTTGCTTTAGTTGGGACCCTGTTAAGGATATTTGCTGTAGTCTTAAGTGCTTCACCCCATAGTGATTCTAGTAAGGTAGAATGACTAATCATAGTCCTCACCATGTCCTTAAACGTCCTATTTCGTCTTTCAGCAACTCCATTCATAGTGGACGAACCCGGCATAGTGTACTGTGGGATGATACCGCATTCCTTTAGGAACTTAGCAAATGGTCCTGGACATTGTTCACTTGAACCGTCATATCTGCCATAGTACTCACCACCACAGTCAAATTTGACTCTTTTGATCCTTTTGTTGAGCTGGTTCTCAACTTCAGCCTTAAAATTTTTGAACACATCTAGCGACTGTGACTATTCATGAACGAGATATAAATAGCCATTCTAATAACCAGCTTTTGTACAAATTACGATTTCTACTAATTGAAATCAAAGTTTGTATTATGTATGTTTATATGAAATGCCTAATCTGATTTTATCAGAATTAGAATTTATGTATGATTTTATTCCGGTCAAAGTTTGATCAGGAAAATTTAAGATATGATTGAGACGGTATTGCAGTATAATAAACAGTACGAAATTATAATGTGAAAAATCGTCATTATGAATATAGAAGTGAAAATAAGGTACGGGACCATTGTAGAAAAATCAAGCACAATATTTCGAGTAATAAGGCCAAGAGCCTTCAAGCCCAAAGAAAAATTTTTACGCAGTCCAGTTAAGCACAGATGAATTTAGGACTGCAGTTCAATATAACAGTATAGTTTTTAGTTGAAAAAAGTATTAATAATATTCATATTAGTATGAAAATGGACTGCACTTTAGGAGACAAGCCAAACAAGACCTAATTAAGGGACACCTCATCACCAAGATAATTATGTAAATTTTTGAATTTATGAAATTATGGAAAGTAATATAAAGTTGATCGTTAAAATTGGCTTGGCCACCAAGTAAGGCCATCATGGCCGGCCACCTTGCATGGAATTATGGGCAAATATGCTCTTTTTGAGGGATTGATTTGCAAAGTCAAAGAAAACAAAATTCACCATAAATAGGTGATGTGAGAGAAAGTTTGACCATTTAGCTCTACACTAAGTTTAGTTCACACTTTAGTTCACAAATTTCCCCTCAAAAAGCTGAACTCAAGAAGGAGAAAGGAGGAACAACTTGGTCGGATTTTTTGGAGAAGAAAAGCATGGAAAAATTGTTGGATCCAAGCTTGAGAATCATCTTCCAAGTTCTAGAGGTAAATCCTCTCAATCTCCTAAGTTTTCTATTAAGTTTGGAGCAAGATCTTTATGTGTATTTCAAGCATTGGATGTAAGAGCATAAGCTCATCTTCTCTCCTTTTCATGTAATGGGTTAAGTAAGCTTAGTATGTGCTTGTATAGGCTTTAGAAAGCTTGTTTATGTGGTTGTATGTGTTTTTGAATTCATGCTCTAAAAATCATGTGCTAAGGGTGTATGCTATGTATGCTCACCATATGTTTGTTATATGTCCCCAATATGTTCAAGAATGATATTGGATGTATGGAAAAGAGATTAGTGATGTATGATATGTAAGGGTTTTGAATAACCCCAAAAACCCTAATTATGGTAGAAATTACCATTTGGGTTTATGTGTAAGTTGTATGATGTGAATGGAATGCATGGTAAGGAAAACGATACGAAATATGTTGCATGCTTGTTCTAGGCTCACGGTTTGAACCATTTGAGGTAGTGTGAACGAAATTTTACGTAAGAACCAAAGACAAAGTGAAACTGCCAGTTCGGTTCCCTACAGGGCAGTGATCTGTAAACCAAGTTTTGAGGCCTTTAGAGGCCGCATTTGAAGAAAGTTAAAACATGAAAGTTGTAGAAAATTAAAAATCCTAGCATGGACCGTTTTCAAAAATAAGGCTCCAAAGGCCTCAGTTTTTAGCAAAACCCGAGCCTGGCCTGATCAGGCAAGTGTTCACGGCCAGGCAGAATCAACAAGGAAAATGGGTAAGTTAAGGGAAGAACTGGGTTTTGAGTAAAATACGAAAGTTGTAGGAATCCCTGAGGTCTACAACTTTCATGCAGAAGACTTTTGCAAATTCAAAACGGATTTTGAAGCAAAACTGAATCTTAAAAACTGGGCAGGAAAACAGGAAATTCCTGAATAGGGTTTTCAAAGCAGTGCAGGATTAGACAATTCCTGCACATGCACTAACAATTGAAAATATGGGACTGTTTTCAGATATGGTCTTCAGAATTTTACAGTTTTTACTATCTTGGTAAAAAAAAGTAAATAAGGACTAAGCTATAAGATAATCATAATAAGACCCTTAGTAATCGGAAAGATTACTAAAAATTTAATTGTACTAAGTTAATAAAAAAAGGACACTTATAGTAACCAAAAGGGTTACTAATTTTTATATGTTAAGTTTTGGATCCAAGGTTACTCTTAGTAACCTGATAAGCTATTATTAGACCTTGTGACTAAGATTCATTTTAAGTAAGCAAGCAAATACGGTTTGATTGTGTTTTGGATCAAGAGCCTAAGGTTACAATTAGTAACCGAATTAAGTATCAGATTTTGTATGTATGGGGACATATAACTAGGATCATGCATAAATGTTGGTTAGGATACCAACATTTAATGTAATAAGTTATGGTAAGATAGGATGATTCTTATCTTACATCTTTCTGGAAACAGGTACATAACTGTGTTGCGATCTGTTGGAGCTTTGAACTCAGATCTAGCAAAAAAGTAAGTACAACTCCACCTACAGCATAGGCAATTTGTTTTATTGACTGTATGTTTTTATAACCATACATTTATGTATAAATGTGTACGATTTATGATTCTTATTGTGACATGATGAAGCATGTTCACTACTGATAATTGATATGGTAAGAATAAGATTAAATTTCAAGTAAGAAACTGTTTTAAGAATATGTTGTTTATGAAAGATGAAATTAAGTAAGTTGGCAAGTTAAGTTGCCTTGTGTCGTACCGACCTGCACTAGGTCAGGTTTGGTCCATGGTTTGAGTTGGACTGGGCTGGTCGCCCCAACCACTCCATGGCAGCGCGCCACGGTACGTGCACTTACGTTATGTAAGTGGCCCAAAAATAAGCTAACTTAAGAAAGCATAATCAAAGCATAATTGGTTCATGCTTTGCTTTATTATGATATGTTTTGCGGATTAACAGTTGTACTTGCTGAGCGAAAGCTCATGACTTACGTCTATGCTGTTGGTAAGCTCCCTACTGGCAATATGTGATACAAGACGGTAGAGCAGGGCAGGACTATCTATGAGATTTCAGGCTGGGAACCACTACGCGTATTGTTATTATATATGTATGCAATGTTGTTGAATATTCAGTTTCAGACTTCAGTACTTGATTAAGTACTTATACATATGTATATAAGTACGTTTATACGTAAGTTTATGAATCAAGTTGGAAAAAAATATATAGTCCGAATTTCCGCTAAATAAGTAAAGTAAGTATTCATGTAAGTTATGTACGGTAACGGCCTACGTAAGATGGGTCGTTACAGAGTTGGTATCAGAGCGGGTTCCTACCTTCTGGTCTCATAGTCCGCCTGCCAGCGCCACAGTCATTGTTAGTTAAAATACATCTTGTGTATGAGTATTTATTTCGTAAGCATAATATGGGAATGGTATGATATAGATCCGAGACTTATGGACGCAGATCGGGATGCTGCACGAATGTTCTATGAGATGCAACCCCTACTTTTTGATGGGACCCGGTGAACGGTAGCGTTAGCAGGTTGGCTCCACAATATGGAGTCAATATTCTGGATATGCCATATAGAGGCACCTCTCTAGGTCCCACTAGCCAGTCGATGTCTGGCAAAGGATGCTAGATTATGGTGGATGACCTTAGGGGAACGAGCTATGCCGGGAGAGTCATGGGCCGATTTTCATGCTCTTATCATTGCTCGCTACGGGCCTGTGCCAGACAAGGATGCCGACATACCATACCGTGATCCCGAGATTTACCACGATATGTACCTCGGGTGATATCTTGGTTATGCTACAAATTGGCGTGCCGATCCAAACAAGTCAATGAGCCACTATTGTAGGAGATTTCTGGAGGCAATGTTACCTCACATCCCGCGATATTTGGGTGATCCAGAGCTACAAGCATTGTACCTTCTTAGGGAAGGGTTACCTCCAGAGATTAAGATATATGTTCCAACACCTATGGCAGGAATGACAGTGGAAAGCTTGATACAGGATATCATGGAGGCTGAATTAATAGCCCATATGCTACAAGTAGATGCGCATATGGATGACATCATAGAGGTGCCTATGGATGATGCTGGCATTCCTGAGCCATTATTCGAGGGAGGACCGTTTATGTTCGAGGACCCTATCCCCACTGTTCCACTGCAGGAGATCCCGCCATAGGAGGCCGAGGCCGACGCAGATGTAAATGAAGCGGACCCTGCAGATTTTATGGCTGCTACTGAGGATCAACCTTAACATCCTCCAGTAATCATCATCGACAGTGAGGAAGATGAAAAAGACGTTGAGGAGGAGGTTGAAGAAGAATGGGAAGAGCAAGAACAAGGAGTATGGGAAGTGGAGATAGAAGATTTTGAGGATGACCCGGAGGAGATATTATTCGATAATGGAGCCTTGAGATATAGACTCCGACGCTTCCTTCATTGTTACAATCGAGAAGATAGACTAGACATAGGATTGACTTTTTTTGTTTCATTCTTTTTGATTTTAGGATTGTATTTATATAATGGATAAATAGTAGTCACTTCCATCATAGTTTTGACCATACCTGTATAGTAAGCATAATAGGCATGTACATGTTACTATGTAAGTATGATATACTTTTTGTAAGTATACAAAAAGATAAGTTCAAAGTATGATGATGTTATGATATGATGATCGAGAATTATGACAAGTTTATGGCAAAGATACGATATGATACGATTATGTTATGATATGATAAGCACGATAAAATTATGATATGATGAGTATGATAGTATTATGATATAATGTTTCAAGGTATGATATGATTAATTATGAATGAAAGAAAGGATATTATAAGTATGATAATATATTTTCTTAAATAGGAATTAGAAGATGGTACGTACACGTGCGAGGGCAAACCAAAATCTGTAAGTGCCAGATCTTGCAAATGTTGTGGTTACTCTACAACGACAATTGCAAGAACAGCAATAAGAAACGAATAGGCTTCGTGCGTAGATAGCTCGTATGAATCAAGTACCCCCAGTAGTGCCTCAGGTACCCGATAGCGGCCCCGGTACCGAAAGTTCACCAAGAGGTTCCACGGGATGCTGAAGTCCCGTTAGCACCTACTGGAATACAAGTGAACCCATCTTTAGTTTGGGAAGACTTGCTGTATGAATGGTTTAGGCGGATGAAGGCGCCTAAACTTGAGGGACCTACAGACCCTATAGTTGCCAATAATTAGTTGATTGATATCCAAGTAATTTTGGATTTCATGAGACTTAAGGAGCAAGAAAAAGTCCTTTGTGCTTCCTTCGCACTTAAGAAGGATGCAAGACATTGGTGGATGTCAGTCCAAATGCACAGAAATGTTGTGACCATGAGTCGGCCGGATTTCGTAGCCGAAATCAGGACGATGTATTACAATAGAGAAATCCTTGCGGCTCTGCAAGATGAGTTCACTAGTATGAAATGAGGATCGATGTTAGTACTAGAGGTTGTTAAGAAATTTGAACAGCTAGCCCATTTATGTCCCGAACTAGTACCGAATGAAACCGAGAAGGATGATGAAGACGTTTCGGATAGATTATGCCAAGCAGGTTAGTGCTGGCAGTAGCCCTCTAACCCTGGTATCCGATTGTATAAGTCGGGCCATAAGAGCTGAATACTGGATTAACCAGGACAAGGAAACAAGGGCTCAATATTTTAAGACTAAGAAGGTGGAAAAGGCTGTGGTAAAGCAGCTGCAGCCCAACAAGAATTCGAAGTTGTACGCAAAGAGGCAAACCAGTAACCCTAATCAAGGTTCCAAACAGTTTGGGAGGAACAAAAGGAAAGGGAATGTTACGGATCAAGGTCAATAAAGAAATTACCCTCAAAAGAGGAACAACAGAGGAAATGAGGGTAATAATAATGACTACCCAGTATGCGTTCAATATGGAAAGGAGCACCTGGGTGTATGTAGATCGGGGTCGAATACTTGCTACCTTTGTGGCAAAGCAGGCCACTATTCGAGGATTTGTACTCTGAATAGCCAGAATTAGAGTCCCCAGTTTCCAAACAGAAACTCGGGCAGCCAGCTGCATGCAGCCTACGCAAAGGTCGTAGGCCCTTCGATCACTCAAGCAAAGCTAGAGGCTCCTGAACCCCAAGCGAGGATTTATGCCTACACAAGGGGGATGCCGAAGCTGGAACTTCTCACGTGGTAATAGGTCAAATTTCTGTCGCCATTCATGATGCTATTGTCCTATTTGATTCTGGTGCTACCCATTCGTTTGTATCGATGGAGTTGCACAGAAATTAGGACCAGAAGTTAGTAGTCTAGAGCAATCTATTAGGATATCCTTTTCATTGGGAGAAATTCTTCTGCCTGACTACTAGATGCGAGGTATTCCAATAGTCATTTGTGGCAGAGAACTGTATATGGATCTTGATGTGATCAAGCTTCAAGATTTTGATGCTATCTTAGGAATGGATTTCCTAAGTAAGTACAATGCTAAGATGGATTGTCGAAAGCGTTGCGTTATATTTTTCGGCCAGTCACGGAGCTTAACAACCAGGCTAGTCTCAGCAATGAAGGTTTGGAAAATGTTAGCTAATGGATGCTCAGGATATTTAGCTAACATATTGGACAAAGATCAAGAGGTAGAGCTAACACCAGAAAATGTCCCTATTATAAGGGAAATACGTAGTTGTCTTTCCAAAGGACTTACCCGGACTTCCACCAAAACGGGAAATTTCCTTTGAGATAGAATTGTTGTCGGGAACTGCACCCATGTCGAGAGCGCCTTACTGTATGGCACCAGCCAAGCGTAGAGAGCCTCAAGTGCAGTTACAAGAACTGCTTGACAGGGGATTTATTCGGCAAAGTCACTCTCCATGGGGAGCGCCAGTTTTATTCGTCAAGAAAAAGGATGGATCGTTGCGTATGTGCATCAATTATCGTGAGCTTAATAAAGTTAGGATCAAGAACAAGTGTCCCCTTCCGAGAATTGACGATCTTTTTGATCAACTCAGGGGAGCAGTGGCATTTTTGAAAGTCGATTTATGATCAGGATACCATCAGCTCAAGATTAAGGAGTCGTATATTTCTAAGACGGTTTTAGAACACGGTATGGGCATTATGAGTTTCTTGTCATGTCGTTCGGATTAACTAATGCCCTAGCCACTTTTATGGACCTCATGAACCGAATGTTCAAGGAGTATCTGAATAAGTTTGTTATCGTCTTCATTGACGATATACTAATTTATTCAAAATCCAAAGAGGAGCACGAACAGCACCTTAGGTCGGTGTTGGAGATGTTAAAAAGGAACCAACTTTATGCCAAATTCACAAAGTGTGAATTTGGGTTAGATAAAGTTCATTTCTTAGGTCATGTGGTTTCAAAAGAAGGAATTTCTGTCGATCCAGCTAAAATAGAGACAGTTAGTCAATGGGCCATACCAAGGAATGTTACGGAGATAAGAAGTTTCCTTGGGTTAGCTGGATACTATCGATGTTTTGTGTAAGATTTCTCCAAGATATCAGCCCCTCTTATTGCCCTTATCAAAAAGGGAAAGAAATCTGAATGGACACATAAGTGTGAAGAAGGGTTCCAAGAGCTTAAGAAGAAACTTATAAGTGCACCAGTGTTAATAATTCCCGATGTGGATGAAGGGAATCTTGTGAATTATAGTGACGCCTCCAAAAATTGGATTTGGGGCTGTCCTGATGCAAAAAGGAAAGGTGGTTGCCTATGCCTCACGACAATTAAAGGATTATGAAAGGAATTATCCAATGCATGATTTGGAGCTCGCAGCAGGAGCTTTCGCACTAAAGATATGGAGACACTATTTGTACGGGAATAGATGTGAAATCTATACCGACCATCAAAGTCTCAAGTACATCTTAACTCAGAAAAAGCTCTATATGAGGCAGCGAAAATGGTTAGAACTCGTGAAGGAAAACGATTGTGAGATCCTTTACCACCTTGGAAAGGCAAACAGGGTAGCAGATGCTTTAAGTAGAAAATCAGCCAGCATGCTGATGTATATTGGGACGCTACTCAAGCCACTTCAAAGGGAAATTTCTGATTTCAACATGGAGATGATAACTAGAAAGTTATCTGTATTGACTCTTCAGTTCGATCTCCTAGAATTCATCAAGTTACATCAAGGGAAAGATTCCTTTTTGCTAAAGGCACAACTTTTTGATGGAACGAATAAGGAATTTAAGACCTCTACGGATGGGATAATTTATTTCAAGGAAAGGATTTGTGTTTCTGACTTTAAATTTCTTAAAAGAAAAAGAGATTATGTCAGAAGGCATATGATGCCATACTCAGTACATCCCTGAGCTTCCAAGATGTACAAGGATCTTAAGGAAAATTATTGGTGGCCAAATATGAAGAATGAGATTGTAGAATTCGTGTCCAAATGCCTAACTTGTCAAAAAGTTAAGGCGGAATACCGTCAGCCAGGCAGTGATCTTCAGAAAATTGAATTTCCTGAATAGAAATGGGAGCAAACTACGATGGATTTCGTGGTTCAACTACCCAGGACTGCAAGTGGGAATGTTACGATTTGGGCTATTGTTGACAGATTAACCAAATCAGCCCACTTTATTGCCATCAAAGCTACTTTTTTGGTAGAAAGGCTTGCCAAATATGTGTAGCTCAGATCGTTAAGTTGCATGGAGTACCAAAATCGATCATTTCGGATCATGATGGACGTTTCACTTCTCAATTTTGGTTAGGTGTTCATAACGCAATGGGGTCGAAATTGAAGTTTAGTAGAGCTTTTCACCCCCAAACTGATGGCCAGACAGAACAAACCATCCAAACACTAGAAGATATGCTTAGATCATATGTTTTGGATTTCAAAGGAAGCTGTGATCAGAAGCTACCTTTGATCGAATTTTCTTATAATCATAGCTATCACGCCTCAATTGGTATGGCTCCATTTGAAGCGTTGTATAGAAGTAAATGTTGATCTCCAATCCATTGGCAAGAAGTTGAACAGAAGCAGCTTCACACAACGTGTGACGCCCCGACTTCCCAAGCCAGGTCGACACCATACATACTTGTTCTTTACTTGAAAATTTGAGATAAATTTTTTTTTTTTAAAACATATACACAAAAGTTATCTTATAAAGAAAAGCTTGTTATATAACAGACTATACTGATAGTAACTTTTTGTGTCTTCAAACTACTTACAAATAACAAAACATAATTTATTTCTGAAATATTAACATACTACTGAAAATCAAATGCGGAAAATTTATGCGTAGTGGTATCCCACACCGCCCTTCACCCGCCGCATCGTCCGCATAGCCCACCACTTAAGCTGCAGGCTTCTTACCTACAGTATGAAATATAAGAGTGAGCTTTCGCCCAGCAAGTTCAAACATAATCTCACAAAATATTTCAAACTTCTTAAAACATGTCAATCATCATGTAACTTATGCATGAACCATTTATGATTGATTGAATGTCTTATGCTTCATTATAAACTCAATCTTGAACTTATTATCTTGTCTTAACATGTGGGCCCATAGTGTCCGTACCAAAAGCGCGCAGCCTCCAGACAAAGCTAGGGTTTGCAAGGCCCTAACAGTTCTGGGAATTATAACTTGACCCGTCACTATCACGGAAGGTAAATATCACCACTGAAACATGTAACCTCCTCGATCACGGGAGGTTGGTACGACACCTTACTTGATTATCTTACCATGTGATTTAACATTAGTGAACATGCTTCATGATGTCACTATGTCATATCTTACTCAACATTTACCATAACATGGCATTCTTGTAAACATGTCATTTCTGAAACCATGGCATTTTTGAAAACATGGCATTTCTAGAAACATGACATTTTTGTCAACATGGCACTTTTGTAAACATGACACTTTTGTAAATATGGCACTTTTGTAAACATGGCACTTTTGTAAATATGACACTTTTGTAAATATGGCACTTTTATAAATATGGCACTTTTGTAAACATGGCACTTTTGTAAACATGACACTTTTGTGAACATGGCATTTTTGTAAACATGGCACTTTTGTAACCATGGCATTTTTGTAAACATGGTATAACATGTCATAATATAATTTAGCACATCATAGACATAGCATAGCATCACATGTCATGACATCGCATATCACAGCACAGCATAGCATGTATATTTGAAAATATATTGTACACTTGAAAATAGTCTTTACTATTTTCATACTGTAGGTGAGGTTTGATACTTGCCTGATATGCTAGATTCCGGTTTTTGTTGTCTTAACTCGGATTGCAACTGCAGGTTCCTTCCTGCTATTAAAAGAACATAGGATAAGAATCCTATAAAAAGTTGGTAACCTTTCCAACATTTTAGTTATATGTCCCCCCACACATGTCTTGGTATCCTATAGGATTACTTTGGGTAACCCTTAATTAAATGTTGGGTTAAAGTCGATATCTGATCAACTAATGGTCAACCTTGGGCTTTGAGGCTAAGCCCAGTAACTCGGGTATAACTCCCGGTTACCTTTCGTAAACTAGTCGCTTGCTATATTCTAACTTGAAAAATTCATTTCCCTTACTTGGAAAATTTAGGGAAATTAATCCCAAAACTTCATTCTTAACTTATAAAAATCCTTTACTTAAATCGTAAAAACCCAAACTCTTGGATTAGTGCTTTATAAAATCATTTGAGGTTGAAAACTGCCCTTGGAACAGTTTTTCATAATCAAAACAATAGTTTGTAGTAGAAAACAGTTTTCTAGAAACATTTGTAAAACTAGTGGTGCAGAAATTTTCGGATTCCCTGCGCACCCTTCGAAAAACGATTCTAATTTAAAATCGGTTCATAATCTGAAAAAGTTTTCTTCATAAAAGTTGTAGCTCTCGAAAAATAATAAAACTTTCATGTTTTGCAAAAATTCCAATTCGGCCTAGATTCGTCCCAGTTTTTGTTTGAAATTGGCTGACCCGAAAAACTGAGTGAAAACTGGGTCTGGGGATCAGCCACAGGTTTTGGGGTAAACGGAGGCCATTGGGGCCTTATTTTGCAAATCCGTTCGCGTATCCCCCTAGGAAAAACTGTTCGGAGCAACTTTTGTGTTTTAAGTTTTACCAAATTCGGCCTCTAAAGGCCTCAAAATCTACTTTCCGTAAAACTGGTCAAGATCCACCCGAACCTGGCAGTTTTTCGGTTTAGAGTTCGTTTTACGTCCTAGACGTGGAACCTAGCTCAACCAGCCACCGCGGGAGCTCTAATACATACATGCAGCGGTTTTCTAGCGTAAATTTTCTTTAATCACAATTTCTAACATCACCATGCAAACCTAATTGATATTGGATCAACTAAGTTGCATGATTTCGGTTGCACAAAACCTAGCAAGCATACTAATGTTTTTCTAGCAACCTAGCACCAAAATTATCATTCACCAACACTAGGGCAGATTGGGGACATATAATAAACTAATATTTAGCATGCAAATTAAGAAAATTAAAGCAAGCATGCACATAAAAAATCAAACTCAAACCACCCTTAGTTCTAGATCAAGCACAAAACTCTAAATCCTAAACTTGGGCACATAATAAAATTGAGCTTATGCTCTTACAATTTCAACTTGAAATACATGTAAATTTCAAATTGAATGCTCAAAGGAAAGAGTTTGGGGTTTAGGGACGATTACCTTGATTAACCCCAAATTTTAGGGTTAGGGTTTGGTTTTCAAAATCCCCTCCCACTTTGGCTTCACCAACCGGTTCTACACCAAAATTTTGCACCAAAAATTTTAGTCGATCTCTTGGTAAAATCTTGAACCAAAGCTAACCATTAACCAATCAAAATTTTTCCTTACCTTCCCTCCTTAAAACCGTCGGCCTCTAGGCTAGGAAAACACCAAGAAATTTCAAAAACCTTTGCTTGATGAGGTAGAGGAAAATCAACCACTAACCAACTCTTTTTTTCCTTGGATTTCAAGATTTTTCTCTTGGTTCTTGCTCACCCTAAAATTTCGGATTTGGTGAGGGAAAAATTGGGCATAATCTAGCTAAGGTTTCTAATTTTTTTGTGAACAAGAGCTCACCTATTTATAGAGGTTGGAGAATTCCTCAAAATTGTAAATTGACCCCAAAAGAAGCAAAAATTTGCACAATGGGGGGCATAGGTGGCCGGCCATGATCCTTGGAGAACAAGGAGGAATGTTCTAGAAGAAGACACTTGTCTTCAAAGGCTTGGTTCATGGAATTATGATGTCATAAATCCAAATAAGATGATGTCATAATTAAAAAGTTAGGTGATGTCATCCTCTTAAGGCCTCGTTTGGCTTTTTCCTTCAAATACAGTCCATTTTTGAGCTAACACAGATATTTCCAATACTGTGCTTACTAATACACAGTATTGTTATTCTATACTGCAGTCTAAAATTCATCTGTGTAAAGATGGACTGTATAAATTTTTTCTTAATTCCTTAAGCCCTTATGCCCTTTATTTCTAACTTGGTGTGCTTGATTTTTCTATGGTGGTTTTAAATCCTAATTATACTGTCTGGTCCGTAAAGACGGTTTTTGCAGTATATTTCTTGTACTGCTTATCGTATCACAGTATCGTCTTTTGTTTGACCACTCTGGTCAACCTTTGACTTTTTGGTCAAACTTTGACCAACATGATTTCATGAAATTTCGTCATGCCTTTTTCCTTAAAAGGCCTATTATGGAGTCTCGTGGCTAATTTACCGAGAACTCAACCCTATACTGATAAAATTATGAATTTTTGTATTGGTATTCATAATTTTCATACAATTGCACATAAACACATAGTACAAACTTTAGATTTCTTATATACAAGAAAATCATGAGTTCGTGAAAATTTTTGGATATTACAATCTACCCTCCTTAAAGAATTTTCGTCCTCGAAAATCAGAACAATTCAGGGTAGCTTTTCTTCATATCCTCCTCGCGTTCCCATGTAGCCTCCTCAATCTCATGATTTCGCCATAGCACCTTTACTAGAGGTATAACTTTGTTCCTTAGCACCTTCTCTTCTCGTGCCAAGATCTGAACCGGTTTCTCCTCATACGTCATATCCTTGTGAACCTCAATTGGTTCGTGGTCCAATATATGGGATGGATCCGAGATGTACTTCTTTAGCATCGACACATGAAATACGTTGTGTACATATGCTAACTCTTGGGGCAAAGCCAATTTATAGGCCACATTACCAACTCTTTCCAGTATTTCAAATGGCCCTATGTATCTTGGACTTAATTTCCCCTTCTTTCCAAATCTCATAACTCCTTTGAATGGAGCAACTTTGAGGAAAACCAAGTCTCCTACTTGGAATTCTAGAGGTCTTCTGCGTTTGTCGGCGTAGCTCTTTTGTCGACTAAATGCAGTTTCCATCCGTTGGCGTATAAGCTTCACGGCCTCCGTGGTTCTTTGAATAAAATCCGTGGACACAAGTTCTTTCTCTCTTGTCTCGTACCAATGGACTGGAGATCTACACCTTCTCCCATAGAGAGCTTCATAAGGAGCCATTCCAATCGAAGCTTGAAAACTGTTGTTGTACGAGAATTCAATCAAAGGAAGCTTCTTATCCCAAGTCCCTTTGAAATCCATCACACACGCTCGCAACATATCTTCTAGGGTCTGAATGGTCCTTTCTGATTGTCCATCCGTTTGAGGGTGAAAAGCCGTACTAAAAGTAAGCTTTGTACCCATGGCTTGATGTACACTCCTCCAAAACTTAGAAGTGAACCGTCCATCACGATCTGAGATAATCGATTTCGGAATCCCATGATAGCGAACGATCTGCGCAACGTATAATTCCGCTAGCTGCTCTACTGAAAAGCTAAGCTTGATGGCAATAAAGTGTGCAGACTTCGTCAACCGATCAACAACCACCCAAATAGCGTCGTTGCCACTGGGAGTTCGGGGTAGACCAACTACAAAGTCCATGGTCACTTGGTCCCATTTCCATTCTGGGATGGAAATTTTCTGCAATTCTCCCCCTGGACGTTGGTGTTCTGCCTTGACTCTTTGACACGTAAGGCATTTACTGACGAAGGTTGCAACATCATTCTTCATTTTGGGCCACCAAAAGCTTTCCTTCAAGTCTTGATACATCTTTGTGGCTCCAGGATGTACGGAATACGGAGTCTCATGAGCTTCTTTCATGATCTGTTCCTTCAGCTTGTCCTCATTAGGAATGCATAGTCTATTTTTCCGATAGAGTATGCCTTCATCAGATACGTTGAAATCTGACTCCTTTCCTTCTAGGACCTCGTTCCTTGTTCTGAGCAGCGAGGCATCTCCTTCTTGTCGCTCCTTCATGCCATCCAAAATAGTAGGTTGGAAGGTTAGGGCAGCTAAACTTCCAGTGATAAGCTCTATTCCAGCTTCCACTAGCTCCTTCTGAAGAGGTTCGATCAACGATTGTAGGGACATTAACGAGGAAGACGACTTCCGACTAAGGGCATCGGCTACTTTGTTAGCCTTCCCTGGATGGTAACGGATGTCTATGTCATAATCCTTCACCAATTCGAGCCATCTTCTTTGCCTCATGTTAAGTTCCTTCTGTGTGAAGATATACTTCAAACTCTGATGATCCGTGTAAACTTCACACTTAATACCGTAAAGGTAGTGTCTCCAGATTTTGAGCGCAAATACTACCGCCGCAAGTTCCAAATCATGCGTCGGATAGTTTTTTCTCATGATCCTTAAGCTGTCGTGAAGCATAAGCGATCACCTTTCCATTCTGCATGAGAACGGCTCCCAATCCTATCTTGGAAGCATCGCTGTATATTACAAAGTTTCCTTCCTCCACATTCGGAATTGTGAGGATCGGAGCGCAAGTCAGCCTATTTTTCAGCTCTTGGAAGTGCTCTTCACACTTTGCAGTCCATTCATACTTCTTTCCTTTCCGTGTAAGTGCGGTGAGCGGCGCTGCAATCTTAGCAAATCCTTCAACAAAACGTCGGTAGTAGCCCGCCAAGCCGAGGAAACTACGTACTTCGGTGACGTTTTTCGGAGCTGGCCATTCACTTACTGCTTCAATCTTAGCCGGATCCACAGATATACCATCCTTGGAGACCACATGTCCTAAGAAATGGACCTTTTCCAACCAGAATTCACACTTAGTGAATTTGGCATAGAGCTGGTTTTGCTTCAAAATTTGCAGAGTGATCCTTAGGTGCTCTTCGTGCTCCCCCTTTGACCTTGAATAAATCAAAATATCATCTATAAAGACGATAACAAATTTATCCAAGTAATCCTTGAACACTCGATTCATCAGGTCCATAAAGGCTGCTGGAGCATTTGTCAGTCCAAATGGCATAACGAGGAACTCGTAATGTCCATATCGCGTACGAAAAGCCGTCTTGGGGACATCTCCTTTCCTAATTCGGAGCTGATGATATCCGGATCGTAAGTCAATCTTCGAGAAAATTGATGCTCCTCTTAGCTGATCAAACAAATCATCGATCCGAGGCAACGGATACTTGTTCTTGATGGTTATCTTGTTTAACTCCCGATAGTCAATGCACATCCTAAGAGTGCCATCTTTCTTTTTAACGAACAGAACTGGGGCTCCCCATGGCGAATAGCTTTGACGAATGAATCCTCGATCCAGGAGCTCCTGCAGTTGAATCTGCAGTTCCTTAAGTTCGGCAGGCGCCATCCTATAAGGTGCTTTAGATACTGGTGCTGATCCAGGAAGTAATTCAATCTCAAAAGAGATTTCTCGTTCTGGTGGCAATCCTGGCAATTCTTCGGGAAAAACTTCTATAAATTCTTTGACTATCGGTACTTCTTCTGGTCCGCTCTCAGTCTCTTGCATCTTATCCACCACGTTGGCTAGAAATCCCATACATCCTTCTGCCAACAATTTTCTAGCCTTTAGCGCCGAAATAAACATCTTTGGTTGTTTTGGAGTAGATCCTCTGAAAATAAACTCCTCGCCTCCCATAGACTTGAATGTGACCGTACGTCGTGGACAGTCGATAACGGCGTTGTACTTTCCTAAGAAGTCCATTCCCAAGATGACATCGTAGTCGTATAGGTCGATGATGATCAAGTTGACATACATTTCCCTACCACATATAATTATTGGAACGTGACGTATCCAATAATCAGACAACAGAATCTCCCCGGAGGGTAATGCAGTCCTAAATGTTCTTCCGATTCTATCACTTGCTCTACCTAGTTTCATAGCGAACCTAGATGATGTGAATGAATGCGTGGCTCCAGAATCAATTAACACGTAAGCATCTTGTTGGGCAAAAGGAAGCTGACCTGTCACCACGGTGGAAGGTCCAGCTTGAACATCCTCTTTTGTATAGGCGTAGATGCGTCCTTGAGGTTCCGGAGCTTCCAGCCTGCCTTGAGAGATTGCAGGTCCCTCGAGCTTCATCTGTGTAGCATGAAGTTGAGATCCCTGTCCTCTCTGTTGGTTCTGCGGACTCTGGGGATTGAGATTGCAACTTCTAGCATAGTGGCCTTCCTTGCCACATAGAAAACAACGACCATTTCCAGCACGGCAATCTCCCGGGTGCTTTTTCCCACATTTCTGGCAAGTGGGATAACTGTTGCTATCAGGAGTATTCTTCTTCTGGGGAAAATTCTGTTGATTCCCCTGTCCTCCTGCATTCCACTTCCTCTTCTGCTGGTTGTTGCCGTACTGCTTGTTGTTGTTGTTTTGACTCGAAGGTCCTCCTTGACCTTTCTGTGATGGAGTTTGACTTGGTCTTGCCTGAATCTGCTTAGCTTGGGCCTTCTCTTCTTTCTTTTCCTTAAAGAACTTAGCCCGTTGTTCTCTGTTCTGCCCTACCCAGTATTCAGCTCGAACTGCTCGGCTGACACAATCTGCAACGGTGGTTGGTGGATAAGGTCCACTGTTGATCACTACTGCCAAATCCGAGCGAAACATCTTCATCATCTTTCGCACTTTGTCCCTTTCGGAACTGAAGAGGTGAGGACAGAGACGTGCTAGCTGCTCAAACTTTTGCACTGCCTCAGCTACCGACAGATTACCCTGGCGAAAATTACTAAGTTCGTCTTGTTGAGCTTCCATAACCTCGGTGTTGAAGTATTTTTCTTTAAATGCCTCAACAAAGTCCTCCCAAGTCATTTGAGTAACATCCCACCGGATCTGGACTGTTTCCCACCAAAGGCGAGCATCTTTCTTCAGGACAAAGGATGCACAGAGGATTTTCTCTTGATCATTGAGCCTGAGGAAGTTCAGGATAACCTGGAGGTCAATCAACCAATTGTCGGCATCAATTGGGTTTGTTGAACCTTCAAATTCTGGTGCCTTCATGCGCCGAAAACTGTCATATAGTTCTTCCGGAGTTCGAACTCGAGGTGCTGGTGGAACAGCTACAGGCGCAACAGGTATTTCGGGGGCTATGGGGTTCTCTGGGATCACCGGATCAACATTAGGAATTTCCGGTGCCGCAGGCTGATTCACAGGGGCTTGTGGTACTTCTGCATCAGGAGGGTCCCTGATTCTGCTGAGCTAACTGAGCTCTAAGCCCCCCTATCTCTTGCTGTTGGGCTAACATCATTTGTCTTAGCTCATTCAGCTGGGCCGCAAGATCAACGTCTTGGATCGGTGCTCTTCTACGCTTTGGTGGCATGGCTCTAAACGGAAAATAAGGAAATAAACTTAGCTTCTTTTATTATAAGATTAATAAAATCATTTCTTTTATATAGAACCATAATCTTCTTTCCATATAAAAGCATAACATGAACATATCCGAATTCATCATGATCTTGTTCATATCTCCTTCACAACAGGAGTACATAACCATATCATTTGGGAAGATATAAAACTTTCCCATTATTTCCGTATGTCACCTGGTTGCCACCACCAAGCTAAGGCACCACCCAACGTTATCCCCGTGTCCAACATTTTTTAGCATTGCAGTTGAAGAAAGATACTTACTATACCCATAAGGTCCTAACTAATTCTAATACTAAGAAAATAACATAACTTACTTGGGCCGTTGCAGAAGCGATGTGAGGCGAAGTGAAGTAGGCTGGCAGGATACCGCTCTGATACCAAACTGTGACGCCCCGACTTCCCAAGCCAGGTCGACACCATACATACTTGTTCTTTACTTGAAAATTTGAGATAAATTTTTTTTTTTTTAAAACATATACACAAAAGTTATCTTATAAAGAAAAGCTTGTTATATAACAGACTATACTGATAGTAACTTTTTGTGTCTTCAAACTACTTACAAATAACAAAACATAATTTATTTCTGAAATATTAACATACTACTGAAAATCAAATGCGGAAAATTTATGCGTAGTGGTATCCCACACCGCCCTTCACCCGCCGCATCGTCCGCATAGCCCACCACTTAAGCTGCAGGCTTCTTACCTACAGTATGAAATATAAGAGTGAGCTTTCGCCCAGCAAGTTCAAACATAATCTCACAAAATATTTCAAACTTCTTAAAACATGTCAATCATCATGTAACTTATGCATGAACCATTTATGATTGATTGAATGTCTTATGCTTCATTATAAACTCAATCTTGAACTTATTATCTTGTCTTAACATGTGGGCCCATAGTGTCCGTACCAAAAGCGCGCAGCCTCCAGACAAAGCTAGGGTTTGCAAGGCCCTAACAGTTCTGGGAATTATAACTTGACCCGTCACTATCACGGAAGGTAAATATCACCACTGAAACATGTAACCTCCTCGATCACGGGAGGTTGGTACGACACCTTACTTGATTATCTTACCATGTGATTTAACATTAGTGAACATGCTTCATGATGTCACTATGTCATATCTTACTCAACATTTACCATAACATGGCATTCTTGTAAACATGTCATTTCTGAAACCATGGCATTTTTGAAAACATGGCATTTCTAGAAACATGACATTTTTGTCAACATGGCACTTTTGTAAACATGACACTTTTGTAAATATGGCACTTTTGTAAACATGGCACTTTTGTAAATATGACACTTTTGTAAATATGGCACTTTTATAAATATGGCACTTTTGTAAACATGGCACTTTTGTAAACATGACACTTTTGTGAACATGGCATTTTTGTAAACATGGCACTTTTGTAACCATGGCATTTTTGTAAACATGGTATAACATGTCATAATATAATTTAGCACATCATAGACATAGCATAGCATCACATGTCATGACATCGCATATCACAGCACAGCATAGCATGTATATTTGAAAATATATTGTACACTTGAAAATAGTCTTTACTATTTTCATACTGTAGGTGAGGTTTGATACTTGCCTGATATGCTAGATTCCGGTTTTTGTTGTCTTAACTCGGATTGCAACTGCAGGTTCCTTCCTGCTATTAAAAGAACATAGGATAAGAATCCTATAAAAAGTTGGTAACCTTTCCAACATTTTAGTTATATGTCCCCCCACACATGTCTTGGTATCCTATAGGATTACTTTGGGTAACCCTTAATTAAATGTTGGGTTAAAGTCGATATCTGATCAACTAATGGTCAACCTTGGGCTTTGAGGCTAAGCCCAGTAACTCGGGTATAACTCCCGGTTACCTTTCGTAAACTAGTCGCTTGCTATATTCTAACTTGAAAAATTCATTTCCCTTACTTGGAAAATTTAGGGAAATTAATCCCAAAACTTCATTCTTAACTTATAAAAATCCTTTACTTAAATCGTAAAAACCCAAACTCTTGGATTAGTGCTTTATAAAATCATTTGAGGTTGAAAACTGCCCTTGGAACAGTTTTTCATAATCAAAACAATAGTTTGTAGTAGAAAACAGTTTTCTAGAAACATTTGTAAAACTAGTGGTGCAGAAATTTTCGGATTCCCTGCGCACCCTTCGAAAAACGATTCTAATTTAAAATCGGTTCATAATCTGAAAAAGTTTTCTTCATAAAAGTTGTAGCTCTCGAAAAATAATAAAACTTTCATGTTTTGCAAAAATTCCAATTCGGCCTAGATTCGTCCCAGTTTTTGTTTGAAATTGGCTGACCCGAAAAACTGAGTGAAAACTGGGTCTGGGGATCAGCCACAGGTTTTGGGGTAAACGGAGGCCATTGGGGCCTTATTTTGCAAATCCGTTCGCGTATCCCCCTAGGAAAAACTGTTCGGAGCAACTTTTGTGTTTTAAGTTTTACCAAATTCGGCCTCTAAAGGCCTCAAAATCTACTTTCCGTAAAACTGGTCAAGATCCACCCGAACCTGGCAGTTTTTCGGTTTAGAGTTCGTTTTACGTCCTAGACGTGGAACCTAGCTCAACCAGCCACCGCGGGAGCTCTAATACATACATGCAGCGGTTTTCTAGCGTAAATTTTCTTTAATCACAATTTCTAACATCACCATGCAAACCTAATTGATATTGGATCAACTAAGTTGCATGATTTCGGTTGCACAAAACCTAGCAAGCATACTAATGTTTTTCTAGCAACCTAGCACCAAAATTATCATTCACCAACACTAGGGCAGATTGGGGACATATAATAAACTAATATTTAGCATGCAAATTAAGAAAATTAAAGCAAGCATGCACATAAAAAATCAAACTCAAACCACCCTTAGTTCTAGATCAAGCACAAAACTCTAAATCCTAAACTTGGGCACATAATAAAATTGAGCTTATGCTCTTACAATTTCAACTTGAAATACATGTAAATTTCAAATTGAATGCTCAAAGGAAAGAGTTTGGGGTTTAGGGACGATTACCTTGATTAACCCCAAATTTTAGGGTTAGGGTTTGGTTTTCAAAATCCCCTCCCACTTTGGCTTCACCAACCGGTTCTACACCAAAATTTTGCACCAAAATTTTAGTCGATCTCTTGGTAAAATCTTGAACCAAAGCTAACCATTAACCAATCAAAATTTTTCCTTACCTTCCCTCCTTAAAACCGTCGGCCTCTAGGCTAGGAAAACACCAAGAAATTTCAAAAACCTTTGCTTGATGAGGTAGAGGAAAATCAACCACTAACCAACTCTTTTTTTCCTTGGATTTCAAGATTTTTCTCTTGGTTCTTGCTCACCCTAAAATTTCGGATTTGGTGAGGGAAAAATTGGGCATAATCTAGCTAAGGTTTCTAATTTTTTTGTGAACAAGAGCTCACCTATTTATAGAGGTTGGAGAATTCCTCAAAATTGTAAATTGACCCCAAAAGAAGCAAAAATTTGCACAATGGGGGGCATAGGTGGCCGGCCATGATCCTTGGAGAACAAGGAGGAATGTTCTAGAAGAAGACACTTGTCTTCAAAGGCTTGGTTCATGGAATTATGATGTCATAAATCCAAATAAGATGATGTCATAATTAAAAAGTTAGGTGATGTCATCCTCTTAAGGCCTCGTTTGGCTTTTTCCTTCAAATACAGTCCATTTTTGAGCTAACACAGATATTTCCAATACTGTGCTTACTAATACACAGTATTGTTATTCTATACTGCAGTCTAAAATTCATCTGTGTAAAGATGGACTGTATAAATTTTTTCTTAATTCCTTAAGCCCTTATGCCCTTTATTTCTAACTTGGTGTGCTTGATTTTTCTATGGTGGTTTTAAATCCTAATTATACTGTCTGGTCCGTAAAGACGGTTTTTGCAGTATATTTCTTGTACTGCTTATCGTATCACAGTATCGTCTTTTGTTTGACCACTCTGGTCAACCTTTGACTTTTTGGTCAAACTTTGACCAACATGATTTCATGAAATTTCGTCATGCCTTTTTCCTTAAAAGGCCTATTATGGAGTCTCGTGGCTAATTTACCGAGAACTCAACCCTATACTGATAAAATTATGAATTTTTGTATTGGTATTCATAATTTTCATACAATTGCACATAAACACATAGTACAAACTTTAGATTTCTTATATACAAGAAAATCATGAGTTCGTGAAAATTTTTGGATATTACACAACGGATTGCATCAGAAAAACCTCAAAGGATATCAAGATAATTAAACAGAGACTCGACGTAGCTTTCAGTCGACAGAAAAGTTACGCTGATAAACGTCGAAGACCCTTAAAATTCCAAGTTGGAGATTCTATTTTCCTTAAGATTGCTACTAAGCATGGAATTATGAGGTTTGGTTAAAAGGGAAAGCTTAGCCCAAGATACACCTGACCATTTGAAATCCTTGATAGGATTGGAAAAGTAGCCTACAAGCTCGCTTTGTAGCCAGAATTAGCTGCTGTACATGATGCTTTCCACGTTTCAATGCTGAAGAAGTATGTACTTAACCCCTCCCATGTTCTAAGTCAAGAACCAATTGAAGTCCAAGCTGACTTGACATATGAGGAAAAGCCAGTCCGAATTCTAGATCGGAAAGAAAAGGTTTTAAGAAACAAAATCATTCCCATGGTTAAAGTATTATGACGGAATCATAACGTTGAGGAAGCGACGTGGGAACTAGAGGATGATATGAGGAAGCATTATCCCCACTTGTTTTAATTTTCGGGGACGAAAATTTTTAAGGGGGGTAGATTGTAATAACCAGCTTTTGTACAAATTACGATTTCTGCTAATTGAAATCAAAGTTTGTATTATGTATGTTTATATGAAATGCCTAATTTGATTTTATCAGAATTAGAATTTATGTATGAATTTATTCCGGTCAAAGTTTGACCAGGAAAATTTAAGATATGATTGAGACGGTACTGCAGTATAATAAACAGTACGAAATTATACTGTGAAAAATCATCATTATCAATACGGAAGTGAAAATAAGGTACGGGACCATTGTAGAAAAATCAAGCATAATATTTCGAGTAATAAGGCCAAGAGCCTTTAAGCCCAAAGAAAATTTTTTACGCAGTCCAGTTAAACTGCATGATGTGAATGGAATGCATGGTAAGGAAAACGATACGAAATATGCTGCATGCTTGTTCTAGGCACACGGTTTGAACCATTTGAGGTAGTGTGAACGAAATTTTACGTAAGAACCAAAGACAAAGTGAAACTGCCAGTTCGGGTCCCTACACGGCAGTGATCTGGAAACCAAGTTTTGAGGCCTTTAGAGGCCGCATTTGAATAAAGTTAAAACATGAAAGTTGTAGAAAATGAAAAATTCAAGGGGGCTTCATAGACCGTTTTCAAAAATAAGACTCCAAAGGCCTCAGTTTTTAGCAAAACCCGAGCCTGGCCTGATCAGGCAAGTGTTCACGGCCAGGCAGAATCAACAAGGAAAATGGTTAAGTTAAGTGCAGAACTGGGTTTTGAGTAAAATACAAAAGTTGTAGGAATCACTAAGGTCTACAACTTTCACGAAGAAGACTTTTACAAATTCAAAACGGATTTTAAAGCAAAACTGAATCTTAAAAACTGGGTAGGAAAACAGGAAATTCCTGAATAGAGTTTTCAAAGCAGTGCAGGATTAGGCAATTCCTGCACATGCACTAACAATTGAAAATATGGGACTGTTTTCAGATATGGTCTTCAGAATTTTACAGTTTTTACTATCTTGGTAAAAAAAAGTAAATAAGGACTAAGCTATAAGATAATCATAATAAGACCCTTAGTAATCGGAAAGATAAGTTATTAGTAACCTGATAAGTTATTATTAAACCTTGTGACTAAGATTCATTTTAAGTAAGCAAGCAAATATGGTTTGATTGTGTTTTGGATCAAGAGCCTAAGGTTACAACTAGTAACCGAATTAAGTATCAGATTTTGTATGTATGGGGACATATAACTAGGATCATGCATAAATATTGGTTAGGATACCAACATTTAATGTAATAAGTTATGGTAAGATAGGATGATTTTTATATTACGTCTTTCTGGAAACAGGTACATAACTGTGTTGCGATCTGTTGGAGCTTTGAACTCAGATCTAGCAAAAAAGTAAGTACAACTCCGCCTACAGCATAGGCAATTTGTTTTATTGACTGTATATTTATGTATAAATGCGTATGATTTATGATTCTTATTGTGACATGATAAAGCATGTTCACTACTGATAATTGATATGGTAAGAATAAGATTAAGTTTCAAGTAAGAAACTGTTTTAAGAATATGTTGTTTATGAAAGATGAAATTAAGTAAGTTGGCAAGTTAAGTTGCCATGTGTCGTACCGACCTGCACTAGGTCAGGTTTGGTCCATGGTTTGAATTGGACTGGGCTGGCCACCCCAACCACTCCATGGCAGCGCGCCACGGTACGTGCACTTATGTTATGTAAGGGGCCCAAAAATAAGCTAACTTAAGAAAGCATAATCAAAGCATAATTGGTTCATGCATTGCTTTATTATGATATGTTTTGCCGATTAACAGTTGTACTTGCTGAGCGAAACCTCACGACTTACATCTATGCTGTAGGTAAGCTGCCTACTGGCAATATGTGATACAAGACGGTGGAGCAGGGCAGGACTATCTATGAGATTTCGGGCTGGGAACCACTACGCGTATTGTTATTATATATGTATGCAATGTTGTTGTATATTCATTTTCAGACTTCAGTACTTGATTAAGTACTTATACATATGTATATAAGTATGTTTATATGTAAGTTTATGAATCAAGTTGGAAAAAAATATATAGTCCGAATTTCCACTAAATAAGTAAAGTAAGTATTTATGTAAGTTATGTACAGTAACGGCCTACGTAAGGTGGGTCGTTACAACCATATCTAGACAAATCAACTGTGAACGTTATAAAGTTTTGTTGACCATTCCATGCAACAGTAGGGAATGGCCCATAAATATCCCTATGTATGAGTTCTAAGACGTCTAAAGTCCTGTTGGCTTCAAATCTCCATTTGTTGGTTTGTTTTCCCATTATACAATTAACACAAACATCAAAATATGTGACATCTAAGGGATCTAGAATTTTGTCTGACATAAGTCTCTCTATTCTCCGTCTGGAGACATGACCTAATCTCTTGTGCCATAACGCAGCCGAATTCTCACTGGTTAATTTTCTCTTTCTACCTCGTGTACTTGATTGTAGTGATTCATTAAATGAAGCAATTGTATCAATTAAATAAAGATTATCGTAACCTGACAAAGAACCAGAACCAACCAATTTTGAATCATAAAACAAACTAAATTTTCCATTCCCAAATGAACAAGAATAACCAGATATGTCCAAAGCAGAAATGGAAATCAAATTCCGTCTAAAAGACGGTACAATAAATGTCTCGTCAAGATTCAAATAAAATCCAGTCCTTAACAATAATCTAAATTTTCCTATTACGTCAACTTGAACCGTCTTGACGTCGCCCACATAGATGTATCTTTCAGCATCACTTAGCTTTCGGCAACTCAGGCAACCCAGGCAACCTTGCATAACACACTGATGTGAGTTGTTACACTAGAATCTATCCACCATGTGTGTCTAGGAACCGAAGTTAAATTAACCTCATAACAAACCAAATTAAGAAGCATACCCTTCTTAGCATGCCATGCGTGATAGTTGGTGCATTGCTTCTTCTTATGCCCTTCAGCTCCACAGAAAAAACAACCAGCACCTTCCGGGTCAACTGGTTTCTTTTGTTGTTTCTTGTGAGATGTTGTATGTATAGCTTCCTTATCCTTCTTCCTTTTTCTTTCCTTTGTCCTTGTCCTTAGAGGTTAAGGCCAGGTCAGCACTCTCTGCCTTGTCTTGCTTCCTGAACCCAGTGTGAGATGAGCTCATTCAGAGACGAAGTCTCTTTTTAACAGTTTTAGTTCACCTTAAACTGGCTTAAACTATGTTGGAAGGGATATGAAAACTAGATGCACTAGCAAGTCCTCAGACAGTTCTAGCTTAAGTATTTTCAACTTGGAAACAAGATGAGACATCTCTAAGATGTACTGCCTAATATTGCCTTTGCCCTTATACCTCATTGAAATTAGACTTGTCAAGAGTGTACCTATTTCAGCCTTTTCATTCTTGACAAACCTCTTTTCAATATCCGCAAGGAACTCCTTAGATATAGTGATATTTTCAGACATTGTGCCCCTGTATGCTTCTGGAATGGCCTTCTTCATTATCATACATATGCGATTTGATTTCTCCCACCTTTCCATATCCCTCTTTTCATCAGAGGTACTTTTATCTGTAAAAGGTGCAGGAGAATCATGTAATAACCGAAATTTTACGGACTCATAATTTCCTTGTATATAAAGAAATTTAAGTCTGTGTTATGTGTTTATGTGATGTTTCATGAAAATTATGAATATCAATGTGAAATTCATTATTTTATCAGTATATGTTTAAGTTCTCGATTAATTAGCTACGAGACACAATAATAGATTGCTTAGCCAAGCATAACGCCTTTTGAGCAAAAAGGTAGAATAAAAATTTATGACTTTATGTTAGTCAAAGTTTGACAAAGAAAATTCAAAGGAATGAATATGACGATACTGCAATATAGCAAGCAGTATAGGAATTATACTACGAAAAACCGTCATCACAGATGGAATGACAAGAATAAGATTCAAGACCACCTTAGAAAAATCAAGCACATTATTTAAGACGATAAGGGCTAAGTAGCTCTAAGTCATAAGAAAAATTTATATGCAGCCCAGTTAAGTGCAGATAAATTCTGGAATGTAGTCTAGTATGACAGTACTGTTTTTAGTAAATGAACTGCATAATTATATTCAGGGATTTTTGGAATCAAATGGATAATTATGCATGAACTGGAAGCCAAGTGGCTCTACTCTAGCCGGCCACCTCACAGGGACTAAACTACAAATATTTTGTCCTGAGGGACCAAAGTGTAATTTTAATAAATGTGAGGTAAGCTTAGTGAGGTAAGCTTGGTGAGGTAAGCAATGCATTACTTGGAGCTCATGTAAGAAAAGATAAATATGTGAATTTTGGGATTTTTAGAAAATTGAAGAAGTTGTGTGGTAGTTTTCGATTGGATGATTAGATGCATGAACTTGAAAGGCTTACTTCGCCTCCAAGGACCCCTAATGGCCAGCCACATCAAGGGACTCTTTAGCAAATATTTTGCTTTGAGGTTAGATATGCAATTTTAGAAATAAAAATAATTCCAAAAAGAAATTAATTTTCACCTATAAATAGGTGATGGGGGGGTGTTGAACCATTTTTTTTAGTTCCACCCCAAAACTCTGGCTCATTTTCAACTCAACTATCTCCCTCTCACCCTAGGAGCCGAACCCAAAGAAAAAAAAGAGGTTAGTGGCCGGATTGTGTGTAGGTTAGGTGAAGAAGAAATTTTCCAATCCAAGGAGTAGATTCACCACTCAAGATCTAGAGGTAAACCTCTTCACCCTCTAGTTCTTCAATTAAGTTTTGATTCAAGATTTATGTGTATTTCATGAGGGTATTTAAGAGCATAAGCTCATTTTACTTTTCATGAAGTAGCTTAGATTTGCTTAGACTTGTGCTTGATTAGGGTTTAGTGGTTTTGATTTATGGGTTGATGTATGTTTATGATGTTATGTGTTAGAGTATGAATGGTATGTATGAATGCCTAGTATGTGTTTGTAGTATGTCCCCACACACTGAAGAAGATGTATGGTGTGATTGATTATGTTGATTTTGAATGTATGATGCAAGGAGGGTTAGAATTTAACCCTAAAACCCTAATTTGGTATGGAATACCACATGGATTTGCATGAATGATTTTATGAATGAAAATGAATGCATGGCAATGTAAACGTTAGGAAACATACTGCATGCTTGATGTAGGCTCACAGTTTTAACCATTTGAGGTAGTGTGTGCGTAATTTTACGTAAGAAACAATTAAGATGAAAACTGCCAGTCTCGGATCAAGACTGGGCATTAATCTGGAAACCATATTTTGAGGCCTTTAGATGCCGAATTTTAGGAAAATTAAAACTGAAAAGTTGTAGAAAATGGAAAATCCTAGGGGGAAACGTGGACATTTTTTAAAAATAAGGCTCCAATGGCCTCTGTTTTTACAAAAACCCGAGCCTGGTCATGGCCAGACCCTATGCACGGCCAGGCAGGTTCAACAAAGAACATGAGTAGGTTAAAGGCAGAACTGGGTTTAGAGAAAAGAACAAAAGTTGTAGGGTTTTTCAAGATCTAAAACTTTTGTGAAGAAAACTTTTTTAAAATCCAAACAGAATCTTAGATACAATTGGATTCTAAAAACTGTGCAGGAAACAGGAAATTCTTACACATGATTTTCAAAACCAGTGCAGGAAAAGGAAATTTCTGCACATACACTGATAACTGGTAGCATGAAACTGTTTTCAAGGATAGCTTTCAAAACTTGACAAGTTTATTGCCCTTACTCAAGAAAAAAAAAAATTAAGTTCACACAAGCATTTTTATACAAGGAAAGTTAGACAACAAATACTAGGTTTTATCAAGAAAAGGGAAAAAAAATAAATAATTAGGCCAAAAGCTATCTTGAAAACATGGTAACTGTATAATGACCAACAGTAACCGGGTAGGACACCCAAGTTACTGGGTTGGGCCTAAAGCCCACGGTTACCAATAATAACCTAATAGGACATAGCTTTAAAAATTTGGCCTTAGTAACCCAATAGGGTTTGATCCAAATATGACTTGGGCTTACACCTAGGGTTACTAATAGTAACCTATTAAGAACTAGGTATGATTGGTCCTTGAACCCAAAGTTCATTAACACATCAAACAAAATACTGTTTAGGGTTACACTTAGTAACCAAATAAGTTATCATGAGTGTGTGTAGGGGACATATAACTAGGATTATTATTGAATGCGGGTTAAGGATACCAGCATTGAATGCAATGATTTATGATAAGATAAGATGACTCTTATCTTACGTCCTTTTTGAAAAGCAGGAAGTAACATGTTGTTGCAACTTGATTTGGAGCAACAAAATCTAGGACATAACATAACAGGTAAGTACAAACCTCACCTACAGTATGGAAAATAGTAAATACTATTTTCAAGTATGACATGTTTTAATATGCTATGTTATTGTATGTATATGTTATGGTTAATATTATGTTATGTTATATGTTATGATAAAGTGACATCATGAAGCATGTTCACTAATATTAAACCACAAGGTAAGAACATGTTTTAAGTCATAAGATAAGACTAGCAAGGTGTCGTACCAACCTCCTGCCAGATCGTGGAGGATTATACATGTTTCACGTTCAAGATGTTAAGACCTTCCGCCAGATCATGAAGGGTTATGAATATGATTCCCAGAATTGTTAGGGACCTTGCAAACCTTAACTTTCTATAGAATGCGCGCATCCGGTACGTACACAAGGGGCCCACATGTTAAGCAAGATAGTAAGTTCATAAGAAGTTCATAATGGAGCATAAGAGATTCATAATTGATCATAAATGGTTCATGCATAAGTTACATGATGCTTGACATGTTTTATGAGATTAAGTCTGTACATGCTGAGCGTAAAGCTCATCAGTATATTTCATACTGTTGGTAAAAAGCCTGCAGCTTAATTGGTGGGCCATGCGGACGATGCGGCAAGAGGAGGGCGGTGTGGGATACCACTACGCAAGTTTTTCCGCAAGTTCTTTTGAACAAAAATATATGTATATATGTATATATTAGAATAAATTGTGTTATACTGTATATATGAAGTTTGAAGACTCGAGTTAAATGCAAAGATTATGTATGACTTCTTATTATGATAAACAAGTATGTATATGTACAGAAAATCTTCTTATATTGACTAGTCTATTTTTGTATGTTAAAAAAAAATTATTCTCAAATTTTCAAGTAAGTTTAAATTTTTAAAACCGAGATTTAGTTTAAGTAAGTATGGTAACGGCCCTACGTAGGTCGGGGCGTTACAAATCAACCCTTAACACAAGGTTGAGATCCATGACTCTGAGAACTATCAAGAGGTTCTCTTGCCATGACTTAAAGTTAGTGCCATTTAGCATATGAATAGAGTTAATGTTGGCAGTAATATTAGCAGGAGTCATAGCTGAACAAAGAACAACAAACAAACAAAACAAGCTCATATAAGTCTCAAAATTAAATTCAGCCCGACCTGGATCGTACACCAGCCTCAGGCCCAACCCCTTATATTTTTTTCTTTATATCAATGGAGTAGCCCATTCTTGTCATGGGCCCAATTGGGCCTGTGTATGAAAAAAAAAAAAAACCTAACCTACTAAAACCAACCAAAGTTAAAAAAAATTGTAAATGATAAAAAATGTTTTTTTTTTTCAATTTTAGAAACTGTAGACGAAAATTTTAACAAAACTGTGAAAATATTTATCAATGATTCAACATGAATCCCGCTCTGATACCACTTGTTAGATAAAATTCTTTTGGAAAAAACCATCACTTATAATCACTAGTAAAAATTATGGATTACACGACGGTTATTAACCGTCGTCTAAAGTTGACATGACGGTTAGACAACCGTCGTGTAATCCACCATCGTGTAAGATACCACGACAGTTTTTTAACTATCGTGGTATCTCAATATTCCATGACGGTTCATACCGTCGTTGAATCAAGAAATACAGGTAGCAACCTCCGCAAAATTGAGAACTTTAAGCGATGATTTTGAAGCAAAACCGTCGTGTAATGTTGTTTAAGACGATAGTTTTGAAGAAAAACCATAGTGTAATCCTGTTTAAGACTACAGTTTTACAAAAACCATCGTGTATTTTCCATCTCTAAGCCAACTTTTGTAGTAGTGAATCCCCAGAATATTCATTTTGAATCACCGGGAATCAATTAACAAATAAGCGGACGCGTACCTGAATTCATAATGGTTAATCCCCTTCTAGAGCCGTGCGATTGGCCTTCCAGATCAACACCTTTTCCAAGAGAATCCTTTAGTCTTCTCTGTATTCTCTCTCTGATGAAGGGATGTCAGAATTGAGTAATGATAATAATACATGTGATCTGGGGACCATAACCACTTTGTATAGATAACTTTTGTGTCGCCCCGACTTCCCAAGCCGGGTCGACACCATACATACTTGTACTTAACTTACTTGAAAATTTGAGACTAAATTTTTTTTTAAAACATAAATAATTTTGTAGAGAAAAACTTATCATACATACACACCAAACTGAAAATACATTTTCATGTCTTCAAACCTCATACATACATCCAAACATAATTTACTTTCTGAGATATATACATTTTAACTCAAAAAGCGGTTGCGGAAAATTTTGCGTAGTGGTATCCCACACCGCCCTTCACCCGCCACATCGTCCGCATAGCCCACCACTTAAGCTGCAGGCTTCTTTCCTACAGTATGAAATATAAGAGTAAGCTTTCGCCCAGCAAGTACAAAAATAATCTCACAAAACATTTCACTCATCATAAAACATGCCAATCATCATGTAACTTATGCATGAACCATTTATGATTGATTGAATATTTTATGCTTCATTATAGACTCAATCTTTAATTTATTATCTTATCTCAACATGTGGGCCCATAGTGTACGTACCAAAAGCGCGCAGCCTCCAGACAAAGCTAGGGTTTGCAAGGCCCTAACAGTTCTGAGAATTATAACTTGACCCTTCACGATCACGGAAGGTAAATATCACAACTGAAACATGTAGCCTCCACGATCACGGGAGGTTGGTACGACACCTTACTTGATTTATCTTACCATGTGGTTCAACATTAGTGAACATGCCTCATGATGTCACTATGTCATATCATACCTAACACTTGCCATAACATTGCATTCTTGAAAACATGGCATTTTTTAAACCATGACATTTTTAAAACATGGCATTTTTGTCAACATGACATTCTTGTAACATGGCATAACATGTCATAGCATATCTTAGCATATCATCGCATGGCATCACATATCATAATATAACATAGCATGTACACTTGAAAATATGGTGTAAATAGCATAGCTTAAAATAACATATTTGAAAATAGTATTTACTATTTTCATACTGTAGGTGAGGTTTGATACTTGCCTGATATGCTATGTTCCGGGATCGCAACTGCAGGTTACTTTCTGCTATTAAAAATAACATAGGATAAGGATCCTTTAAAATGTTGGTGACCTATCCAATATTCATACACAATCTTAGTTATATGTCCCCCAATTATACACATGATAACTTATCGGGTTACATTGGGTAACCCTTGAGGTGGTCAAACTTAGTCAACCCAAGTCAACATTTTTGGTCAACTATGGTCAACCCTCTATGAGTCAAACTTGGGATTTGAGCTTGGCACAGTAACACGGGTATCCTTCCCGGTTACCATATGTTATTATTATTTTTCTAAACTTTGGCTTAAAAAATCATTTTCTTTGTCTTGGAAAATTTGGTAAGTTTAAATCCAAAAATCTAACTTATAAAAATCTAACTTATAACATTTTTCCAGCATGGCAGTTGAAGAAAGATACTTATTACGCACATAAAATCTTAACTAATTCTAATTGTAAGAAAAATAACATAACTTACTTGGGCCGTTGCAGAAACGATGTGAGGCGAATTGAAGTAGGTTGGCAGGATACCGCTCTGATACCAACTCTGTGACGCCCCGACTTCCCAAGCCGGGTCGACACCATACATACTTGTACTTAACTTACTTGAAAATTTGAGACAATATGAAATATAAGAATGAGCTTTCGCCCAGCAAGTACAAACATAATCTCACAAAACATTTCAATCACCTTAAAACATGCCAATCATCATGTAAGTTATGCATGAACCATTTATGATTGATTGAATATCTTATGCTTCATTATAGACTCAATCTTTAACTCATTATCTTGTCTCAACATGTGGGCCCATAGTGTACGTACCAAAAGCGCGCAGCCTCCAGACAAAGCTAGGGTTTGCAAGGCCCTAACAGTTCTGGGAATTGTAACTTGACCCTTCATGATCACGGAAGGTAAATATCACAACTGAAACATGTAGCCTCCACGATCACGGGAGGTTGGTACGACACCTTACTTGATTTATCTTACCATGTGGTTCAGCATTAGTGAACATGCCTCATGATGTCACTATGTCATATCATACCTAACACTTGCCATAACATGGCATTCTTGAAAACATGGCATTTTTGAAACCATGACATTTTTAAAACATGACATTTTTGTCAACATGACATTCTTGTAACATGGCATAACATGTCATAGCATATCTTAGCATATCATCGCATGGCATCACATATCATAATATAACATAGCATGTACACTTGGAAATATGGTGTAAATAGCATAGCTTAACATAGCATATTTGAAAATAGTATTTAATATAACGTAGGTGAGGTTTGATACTTGCCTGATATGCTATGTTCCAGGTTTTGTTGCTTCCACTCAGATCGCAACTGCAGGTTACTTCCTGCTATTAAAAAGAACATATGATAAGGATCCTATAAAATGTTGGTGACCTATCCAACATTCATACACAATCTTAGTTATATGTCCCCCAATTATACACATGATAACTTATTGGGTAACCCTTGAGGTGGTCAAACTTAGTCAACCAAAGTCAACATTTTTGGTCAACTATGGTCAACCCTCTATGGGTCAAACTTGGGATTTGGGCTTGGCCTAGTAACTCGGGTATCCTTCCCGGTTACCATATGTTATTATTGTTTTTCTAAACTTTGGCTTAAAAAATCATTTTCTTTGTCTTGGAAAATTTGGTAAGTTTAAATCCAAAAATCTAACTTATAAAATTCATGGTTCTTAAGTGGGGTTTTATAAAAAATATTAAAGGTTGAAAACTGTCATTGGAACAGTTTTTCTCAGTCAAAATATTGGGTTCTGTGAAAAATACAGTTTTTCTGCATTGTTCTTAAAAATTCCTGTGCAGGAATTTCCTGTTCCCTGCACAGTCTTTAGAAATCCGTGTCAGTTTAAAAATCCAATTTGAATTTGAAAAATTTGTCTTCATAAAAGTTTTAGCTCTCGAAAAATCCTAAAACTTTCGTGTTTTTTGAAAAATTTAATTCGGAATCTAACATGTTCATATTGCCGTTTGAACTCACCTGGCCGTGCATAAATCCTGGGCACGGTCAGGCTCGGGTTTTTGTGAAAACGAAGGCCTTTGGAGCCTTATTTTCAAAAACTGTCCACGTTATCCTCTAGGAAATTTCCTTCTCTATAACTTTCATGTTTTATGTTTTTCTCAATTCGGCATCTAAAGGCCTCAAATTTTGCTTTCCAGAAAACTGGCTAGTTTGTATCCGAACTGGCAGTTTTTGTTCTTAAATTCATTTTACGTCCTATTTCGCGCAATCTACCTCAACCGAACATGCGGGAGCCTAGATAGCACACATGCAGCGTTTTCTAACATCCCACATGAACAAACATGCAACTCAAACGCGCCCATGCAAACCAAAAACCAAACTGTCCTAACCTAGGTTTGCATGGTTCTAGGTTGTCTCATCATTTCATTCCTTCACATACCATTCCATAATCAAAACTAACAACCTAGCATGCAATTCTAGGACCGGCTTGCGCATAAAAATAGGGGACATACAATTTATCATCCATCTAGCATGTATCCTAACATTCAAACAAGCATAAACATAACCAATCAAAGCCATTAAACCAAACCACCCTTAACACCTAATCAAGCACCACCAAAACTAACCTAAAGCAATAAAATAACTTTGAGCTTATGCTCTTACATTTTTCAATTTGAAATACAAATAAAATTCCAAATTGAACTCAATGGAAGGATTAGGGCTCAAGGAAGTTACCTTAGATCAAAGTTAGGGTTTGAAAATTGTAACTTCCCTTCCTCCCTTGCCTTCCCTTGCCCACGGCTTCAACCTAGTTAGGTACCCAAAAATTTTCTCTTGGCTCCTTGGTTGATCCACACCAAAACCGAGCACACTACCAAGCTTTCTCCACAAAATTTCCAACTTTTCCTCTTCCTCTTCTCCTCTCCCTCACTCTCGGCCACTATACCCAGAATGACCCAAAAAAAAATTCAAACTCTTTTTTTTTTTTTTCCTAGAGCAAAACCGAACTCCCCTAAGTAAAAGCCCTATGAAAATTTTGATTTTTCTCTCCTCTTTCTCTCTTCCTTGGCTGCTGATTTTCAAGAAGAAAATTGGCAATAACCTCCCCAAATTTTTGAATAAAAGTGAATAGCAACCACCCCTATTTATAGAGGTTGAAAACTTTTGAAAAATTGTGAAAAAACCCCAAAATTTTTTTATATTTGCTTGAAGAGATGGTGAGGTGGCCGGCCAAGGGGTTACTAGAAACTCCACGAATTCTTTCCAAGCCAATTTAAATGATTATGATGTCATAATTCAAAGGCTTGGTGATGTCATCCCTTTAAAGCCTTGTTTGGCTAATTTCCTCAAAAATAGTCCATTTTTGTGCTACACAGATATTTCTAATACTGTGCTTCACTAATACACAGTATTTTTATAATGTACTGCAGTCCAAAATTTATCTGTGTATAGTTGGACTGTATAAAAATTTTTCTTTTTATTTAAAGCTATTTGGCCCTTAATACCCTATTTTAGGTGCTTGATTTTTTTATGGTGGTTTTTAAATCTTAATTATACTGTCTGGTCTGTAAAGACGATTTTCAAAGTGTATTTCTCATACTGCTTATCGTATCACAGTACCATCTTTTGTTTGACTACTCTGGTCAACCTCTGACTTTTTGGTCAAACTTTGACCAACATGATTTCATGAAATTTCGTCATGCCTTTTTCCTTAAAAGGCCTATTATGGAGTCTCGTGGCTAATTTACCGAGAACTCAACCCTATACTGATAAAATTATGAATTTTGTATTTAGTATTCATAATTTTCATAAAATTACACATAAACACATAGTACGAACTTTAGATTTCTTATATACAAGAAAATCATGAGTTTGTGAAAATTCTGATCATTACAACTTTCCTGTTGTCTTTCGGTATTTCTATTTAGCCCATCATAAAAATAGAAATTACCCTTTAAGTCTCTATACATTAAAAGCCCACATCCTATTAGATACATTAAAGCCCAAATCAACCAAAATTTAGTATATCACTTTTAATTGGACTTAACCTTATTTGATAATCCGCAACACATAATTATTCACATATAAGCCCAACGTTGGATCAATGATCCAACACTTTGGTCATCTCCCTTTTTCTTAACCGTAGTTTTTTTTCCCCCTTAATTAAACACGAGATCGTGTTAACTTCTCCATGGATATATCCCACGCAATTAGTGCTGGATTAGAGAAAAAAAACTTTTTTATTTATACATAATTTGTTTTTATCTCAAGTAATTAAGGAAATTAATCAAAAAAATATATTTTATCAGTCAATCTTTTTTGAAGTAATTATCAGTCAAAATTTAATTATAAAAATATCCTTCTTTTAATTTTGATAATTTCTAATAAATATGAAGATAAGATAATTATCTAATTTATTTAAAAACAATTGCACAAAAATTTCGTTTTAGGGTCTCTTTTTAAAATATGTCTGTTTTTTAACATTATTATGTATATGTCTATTTTTAATAAATAAATGTCTATAGTACCTCTTTTACCTTTTTATCCGGATTCTTTTACTTTTTTTTAACTTTAGTGATGAATATATTTTGCTGATAAATGTGAATTACCTTTACGAAATGAAAATTAGCTTTTTTGTTTTTAATACTCTTATAAAGATCAAAATAATTATAATAAATATATAATTTTTACTGTAAAGATGATGGTTCAGATCAAACAATAAACACAACACAAAATATTAATGATAAATCTTGTTAAAAAAGTTTAAAAAGGATATAAAATTATAATAATAATTAGGTTTTTCAATAAACAAAATAGAAAGAAAATAGAACGTCAACAAAATTCAGTTACCAATAACATTTTTTTTTAAATAAAAGTTACCAATAACATGGAATCACACTTTTCATTTAAAAAAAGAATCAATGAATTATTTGTGAAAAATCATTTTCTTTATGTTAAAACCATTTTCATTATGATAAAAACCATTTGCTTACTTCTTAATGTTCTTTTAATAATTTTGATTCACACTTTTCATAAAAATAAATACATAAAAACCAATGAATTCTTTATGAAAAAACAATTTTATTTATGACATCTACTACAAATTAAATGGTTGTCATTTATAATTCAACCAAACAAATTGAAGAGTAACACAATAAATGGTTTCAAGTTCTTTACAGAAAAATACACTATTATTTATATAAATTACGAGAAATGAAATCGAAGACTTCTTTTATGATAAAGACTGATTCATTATATGGAAAATGTATTTATTAATTTTACAATACAAAATTTCTTAATAAATAATGTTTTTAAAAATAAAAAAAAAAAAAAATAAAAAAACTCATGCTTGTAATTTAATAGTGAGTAGTTTTTAAGTTGTGGCAAAAATCATTCAACCCTTCATTTTTGTGACATACCCCCAAATTATCCATGTTAAATTGAGTAGATTAGGTCAAGGCCCAAAAGCTGACATCTCTTTACCCCGATAGTAAGATAATTTACATAACTAAAAGGGTTTTTGATAATAATAAATTGGGTTATTTACATAAATGAAAGGGTTATTTACATAGATGTCTAACCCTCTTCATAAATAAAAATAAAAGGGTTTTTGATTTTTGCCACAAGTTAAAAACTATTGTAAAAAATATCATACTGATGATGTCATAAGTAATTTGATAATTAATTTTTTCAATTTCTCTTTCATTCCCATGGCCAATCTTTTCTCCCCCACGCGACACTCTGCTGATTCCCCTTCTTTCTCTCTTTCTTTTCCATTCTCTCCCTCCCTTTCTTGCCCAGCACAATAGCCCCTCACTCACACACTCTCTCTAGTAATTGTTCGAGCATGATGGCTGAATTAGATCTTGATCACTGGGTCGGCCGAATCGGATCGGAAGTCCTCCATGTGGCCACCATCGCTCAGCCAATGTCACACCGGATCAGTTCTCCTCTATCCGACCTCCTTATGTTAGAGAGATTGTGATATATCTTCTATTAGCATTGGGTAGTAGAAATAATAATGTAATAACCCAAATTTTTACGGACTCATGATTTCCTTATATGAAAAGGAATTTAAGTCCGTACTATGTGGTTATGTGATGTTTCATGAAAAGTTATGAATATCAATGTGAAATTCATAATCTGTTTGAGTTCTCGTTTAATTAACTACGAGACCCAGTAGTAGTTTGTTAAGCATGAGGCCTTTTGATGAAAGAGGCAGAATAAGAATTTATGATTTTATTCTGGTCAAAGTTTGACCAGGATGATTTAAGAAATGATTAAGACGGTACTGCAGTGTATTAAGCAGTATAGGAATTATAATGTGTTTGACCGTCATTACGGATGAAGTAGCAAGAATAAGGTTCAAGACCACCCTAGAAAAATCAAGCACATTATGTAGGACAATAGCTCCAAGTTATAAGAAAAATTTATACGCAGTCCAATTTTACGCAGATGAATTCTGGACTGCAGTCTAGTATGACAGTACTATTTTTAGTGAAAAACAGTACTAATATTATCTGAGTTAGTAAGGAAATGGACTGCATATTAAGAATAAATGCCAAACAAGGCATTACTTGGAGGCTAAGTAAGTAAGGATAATTATATGAATTTTGGGATTTTTGGAAATTAAAAAGAAATGTGTGGAAGGTTTTTATTGGATGATTTAGTGGATAACTTTGAAGAGAATTTGGCCCCAAAATTCAGCCACATGGCCGGCCACCTAAGGGGTCCTTTTAGCAAATATATTTTTTTTAAGGTTAAATGTGCAATTTGTGGAATAAAAATAATTCTAGAAATTTAATTATTCTTCACCTATAAATAGGTGATGATGGTGGGGGGGGGGGTGTTGGATCATTTTATTTAGTTCCACCCCAAAACTCTAGCTCATTTTCAACTCATTCTCTCCCTCCCCTAGGAACCGAAACCAAAAAAAAAAAAAATAGCAGGGGTGGGTCGGATTTTTGAGAAAGAAAAGCAAGAAGAAAAATTTGTGATCCAAGTTGTAGATCCAATCTCAAGGAGTTAAGGTAACTCTCCTAAACCCCCTAAGCAATTCAATTAAGTTTTGATTCAAGGGTTTATTTGTATTTCAAGTTGGGTTTGTAAGAGCATAAGCTCACCCTTTATTTTCCATGCAAAAGCTTAGAGTGCTTGATATATGCTTTATTAGGGTTTAATGGTCTTGATTTATGGTTTGATGCATGTTTTTGATGATATGGTTAAGAGAAATTATGGTATGTGTGTATGCATAGTAGATGTTTGTTATATGTCCCCACATGCTTAAGAAGAAGCATGTTATGCATGAATGATGGAAATGAGATTGGTATGTGAATCTAGGGCAAAAACTAACCCTAAAACCCTAGTTTGGTACAAGATTACCACACGGGTTGCATGGGTATGAACCAATGCATGATTGCTGAAAACTTATGTAATGCGCTGCATGTTTGTCGTAGGCTCACGGTTGTGACCGTTTGAGGTACTGTGCCCGTAATTTTACGTAAAATTTGACCTAAAATGAAACTGCCAGTTTTCGGATAAAACTGGGCAGCTTTTTGGAAACGTGATATTGAGGCCCTTAGAGGCCGAATTTGAGGAAAGTTAAAACTACAAAGTTGTACAAAGTTGAAAAATAAGGCTCAAAAGGCCTCTGTTTTTACGAAAATCTGAGCCTGGTCTGCCCAGACCCAGTATGCATGGTCAGGCAGGTTTAACAAGGAAAAAGAGTAGGTTAGAGGCAAAACTGGGTTTTTCGTAAAGAATGAAAGTTGTAGGGTTTTCAAGATCTACAACTTTCATGAAGAAAGATGTTTCAAATTCTAAACTTATTATTAAGATAAAATTATATCTTAAAAACTGTGCAGGAAACAGGAAATTCTTGCACAGGGTTTCTAAAAAACAGTGCATAAGCAGGAAATCCCTGCACATGCACGGATAACCAAAGTTTAGGGGATTGTTTTAAGCAGTTTATAAAAAAGGGGTTAAAATTTATCAAACAAGGATTGAAATAAATAAAATAAGCTAAGTCCTATGGTAAACAACTATAGGACAAATAGTAACCGAGAAGGTTACCAACTTTTAATAGGCCAAATAATTTAGGTTACTTATATTAATCATATGAGATACCCAAGCTATTGGGTTGGGCCTAAAACCCATGGTTTCCAATGAAAACCTAATAAGGGTATTACTTTAAAAGTAATTGGGCCTTAGTAACCTAATGAGGTATGGGTCTAAGATCTAGATATGATTGGGGCTTATATCCAGGATTACTAATAGTAACCTAATAAGATGCTAATTACTATTCACGTATGATTGAGCCTTGAACCTAATAAGATGCTAATTACTATTCACGTATGATCCATTAAGTAATCAAACAAGCTATTGTTTGATTACGCCAAGTGCCTTAGGGTTACATTTAGTAACCAAATAAGAGATCATTGTAGTATGTGGGAGACATGTAACTAGGGTTACTGATAAATTCTAGTTAAGGATACCAGCATTAAATGTAATGATTTACGGTAAGATAAGATGATCCTTATCTTACGTTTTTTGTGAAAACAAGGATTAAACCTACTGATGTGCCTTGTTGGAACAATAGACAAGAGCGTAGGACATCAAGTAAGTACAAACCTCACTTATAGTATGGAAAATAGTAAATACTATTTTCAAGTATGACATGTTTTCATGTATGCCATGATATGCCAAGATGTGACATGTTATGCCATGATATGCGATGTGTATGTATATGTTATGGTTAATATTATGTTATGTTATATGTTTTGATATAGTGAGATCATGAGGCATGTTCACTAATATTAAACCACATTGTAAGAACATGTTTTTAAGTCATAAGATAAGACAAGCAAGGTGTCGTACCAACCTCCTGTTGATGTGGGAGGACTATGTATGTTTAAGAAAATTCTCAGACCTTCCATTGATACGTGAAGGGTTATGTATATGATTATCAACCTTCCATTGATGCGTGAGGGTATAATCAACATTAACCTTCTGTTGATACGTAAAGGGTTATGTATGTTTAAGAAAATTCTTAGACCTTCCGTTGATGCGTGAAGGGTTATCTATATGATTATCAACCTCCTGTTGATGCGTGAGGGTATAATCAACATCAACCTTCCGCTGATGCGTAAAGGGTTATGTATGTTCAAAAAAATTCTCAGACCTTCCGTTGATGCGTGAAGGGTTATGTATATGATTATCAACCTCCCGTTGATGCGTGAGGGTATAATCAACATCAACCTTCCGTTGATGCGTAAAGGGTTATGTATGTTCAAGAAAATTCTCAGACCGTCCGTTGATGCGTGAATGGTTATGTATATGATTATCAACCTCCCATTGATGCGTGAGGGTATAATCAACATCAATCTTCCATTTATGCGTGAAGGGTTATATATATAATTCCCAGAATTGTTAAGGACCTTGCAAACCTTAACTTTCTGTGGATCGCACGCATTTGGTATGTACACAAAAGGCCCATATGTTAAGCAAGCTAATAAATTCATAATTAAGTCCATAATGGAGCATAAGACATTCATAATCAATCATAAATGGATCATGCATAAGTTATATGATGCTTGACGTGTTTTGTGAGATTATGTTTGTACTTGCTGAGCGAAAGCTCATTAGTATATTTCATACTGTAGGTAAAAAACCTGCAGCTTAATTGGTGGGCCATGTAGATGATGCAGTAAGTGAAGGGCGGTATGAGATATCACTACGCAGATTTTCTGTAAACTCTTTAAATTATGAACTAATACATGTATAATTAAGTAATATGTACCATGTTACGTATATGATGTTTCAAAAGTCCGGTTTAAAAGGTTATGTGTGACCTTTTAATCGGCTTAACAAGTAATGGGTAGGCATGGTGAAGTTTACCCATATGGATAAGTTTAATTAAGTTACTACGAAAAAAAAAATTATTCTGAAATTTTCTGAATGTTCAAGTATTAAAAACTAACAAGTAAGTTAAGTAAGTAAAGTAATGGCCCACGTTTACATAGTCGGCCCTACGTAGATGGTCGGGGCGTTACAAATAAAGTCCCACATTGGAAAAGCACAAGCATGCACAGTGGTATAAATTGAAACAAGTGAAGTGCAAGGATTACTAGTGTATAGTGGGGACTATACTACTAGTATTAATTCGCATGTATGCATCATCGCAAGGAGTTAAGGAGCACTCTCTTTTTCAATGTGATGCTTTTCCAGATTAAATCTAGACCGTTGATTTGATCGGGTACGATCTAACAGTCAAATTTAAATGATTTCAGGTTTAATTTAAACCGTTAATTGAATTATTACAATTTGAAAGTCATAAGTATATTCTGATGACCAACGGGTATGTCTATTGAAACATATACTTTTTTGACTGAAAAGACACCTTTAATTTAAAAGGTATGACTGTTGTATCTGTTACAATTCTTCATGAATAGACATATTAAAGGCTATAAAACTCCCGTTTTTGCTGTCAGTTTCATATCTTGTTCTGGAATTTAATAAGATTTCTACTTATTAAATTTATGGGTTTGTCGTATCTTGGAGGTAATTTGCCAAAACACCCAATAGCATACTCTTCGTGGTAGAGGCAAATAAAACCTTAAGGAAAGTAATTCCTATGCCTCAAACCCTTTGATTTTCTCTCTTTCGGTTTCGTTTCTTTACACCCAAACAATTTTCCACCACCCACTATTTTGAACATCTTCATCTTCATCTCCTAGATGTCGTGAGATCGTGTGATCTCTCCCGTTGCCGAAGATTGTGGTCGTTCGGTTATCTCAATTCACCTCCAAGATCGAAACAGATTTCCTCCACACGGGGAGCAGATTGGCGGTACATGGTTCACGGGAGATCTTTGCGAGGAAGCCAAAGATCAGATCTCACGGTGGCAGCTCTTGCATCTAGTATGCCGCCCTAACACAATGGACGACGACCTTTCCCCGCTCTGATGTCGCTGAGGAGATCCTCCTGTCGACGCGACCTTGGAGCAGTGGGATCTATTGTTTTTTTTTTTGTTAGATTTTTTAATTTTTTGAGTATGTGTTTGTGGATTGTTGGTTTTGCAATTTCAAGGTATTTTGGAGATTTTTTTTCAGTCTGGGTGACAAAACCTGAAAAATTCGATGAATTTAGCGTTTCCTTGTTGGTAACCAGCTGAATTTCTGCTAGAGGAGGTAGTTAGCTGGTAACCAAACTAGTAACCCACTGATGGTGATTGTTATTGGTCGGTAACCAACAGGTAACTCGCCGACGGAGGTGGTTACGAACCGGTAACCTACTGGTAACCAGTTGGTAACCAACTAATAACCCGTCGATGGTCTATAACTTACTGTTAACTTGCCATCGGAGGTGTTTACTTGATAAATACCAACTAGTTGTATTTTACAATAAATGAATAAATAAATATTTATGATGTCATGTTATAATATTTCTTGAAAGAGTTTTTTTTTTTTTTTCTGTGTGACAAAAATCAATCCAAGGTATGATTTTGTGGCATTTTTCTAAAGTTCCTCATTTAACAAGGTCTGATATACAATACAAATACAAAGTTCATAATTCTTCATTCTCTACTTTTGAAATCATCCATTAACCTACTGTAGGGATCTTATGGGCTTATACTATTTCGCCTGTAATATTTAATTCCATCCTGCATCACCATTTGGATACAATGAGTTAAATATTAATTTCAAAGTTAGTCAACTTTAGACATGAAATTGCACTCCAAATAATATAGACAATTTACGAGAATATACAAATTTCTTTTGAAATAATTACAAAAAAAGTGCATTTTTAGAGTCTGATTTTAAAATATATTTATTTTTTAACAATATTATATATATGTCCATTTTTTACGAAATAAATATCTGTAGTACTTGTTTTACCCTTTTACTATAATTGACATCATCCCATTTTTATGCAGATTTTTTTTTTCTTTTTTTGTTTTTTTTAACTTTAATGATGAATATATATTTTTGATAAATATGAATTGCCTTTAATAAACCAAAATTAGTTATAAACATCAAAGTAATTATAATAAGTTTAAAATATTTACTATAAAGATGATGGTTCAGAGTAAATAATAAATACAACACAAAATATTTATGATAAAGATTGATGAAATTAAAAAATTCAAACTTTTCATATAAAAATCTAATAAATTGTTTATAAAGAAATCTATTTATTTAAGTAATCCACTACAAATAAATTGGTTGTCATTTTTGTCTCAACCAAACAAATTGAAGAATAATACAATTAATGGTATCAAATTCTTTATGAAAAGCAATATAATATATATAAATTAGTAGAAATGAAATCAAACATATCTTTGTGATATAAACGGATGATTCTTTATATGAATGCTTTTTTTTTTTTCCTTTAGATGTTTCTTTTTCTTTATTTAATTTATTCTTATAAATGTGAAATTTGATTTTGAGAAAACATTTGTTTTTTGATTCAGTATGAATATTGCACCTTCTTTACAATAAATCAAAAAAAAATTTCAAAATTTTCTTTTATTCCATTTCATTTAGCAAGTAAGCAGTGATCCTAGGATGGCCTCATACATTGAATACTGAAAATTATTACGTCTGTTCCATGTGCATATCAGTTATATATGAATGTATTGATTTACATATAGATATAGATAATCTATATTATTTTATGCACAGAATAGTACTATTATATATAGGAAACTAGAGTCATTTAATAAACGAAAATTTTTACCTGCCTTTGTGGTACGTGAAGCTATGTCATGTGAAGAAACTATGATGAATAGACAAAATTATACGAGTATGAATTAATTATTGTTGAAAAATATTAATTAAGTTCTAAAATTGAAGCTCTGAGACAAAGTCAGCTAGAATGACACAAATTTAGCCCCCGTTATGATCATATAGGCTGGAATGTAAATTCAAATTTTTGTAAGAGAAAATATTGTAGAAAACATTTTAGGTAGTGCCCAAATTAAAGCAGTCTCAAAACAGTGACGTAAATGGTATATTAAATATCCATTTCGAAAATTGGTCATTGAAGTCCTAGAAAAAGATGCCATGGAAAAAAAATTGTTCTTTAAGCCATCACCCAGCAGCGACTAGACTGCCTAGAGGGCCTACACTATTACCGACCTCCATCATAGTCATGACCTGCCTCCTCCCATCAGCACTCGCCATCCTTTCCACCTATTTTTGGGTCGTTGATCATGCACTCTTTTTTTCTTGCAAGAGGATTTAACAAGGCATCTCTCATGTTTTGAGGGAGCAGAACATCTGGGGGGGTTTCTTTCTCTTTTTTTATTTTTTATTTCTCGTTGCCTTTAAATTTTTTCCTGCTTTTATTTATTTATCATAGCCATCAGGTAGATAATTACTTTTTCTGATTCCTTGTATTTTTCATAATTTGAATAAAATTATAATGGGTTTTTGTCTGGGATAAAGATATGAAACCAGCATCAACTTAATTGTGATGTTTTTTCTTATCCATGATACTATAATTATCTCCACTTAATAATAAAATTCTTAAATAATAATGATGAAATAAAGTAATAAAGTGAAGGTCGATCACCATTGGCACCAAGCTTCTGATCCAGGAAGTAGATTCTTTGGTTATTGCAGATATTAGATCTGAGTTGAGCACAATTTATATACGTGGAAACCATATCTTTATATTTGGAAGTGAAGACCTAATTTTTCTAGTTAACCCAAGGGCTTTTAGAAATCTATAATTTTTAATTTTCATTCTCTCTACGTTATAAAAATATTCCGTCACTTATCATATGATGGCGATAAGCATGAATAAATAAATAAATAGAAACCATTGACTTCTTTTATATACGTAAAACAAATCGAAATAATAACATTGTCTAGTAACAACTTTTGTCTTTAATTATATAATTTGAGGAGAATAAAGTGATTCTTTTTAGGAGGAAAATGAGAAAAGTATCCAATTCCAGGAGTAAATTATATAAGATAAGTATTTTAAATTACCTTGATTAAGAAACTTTGGTGTGTGCGCTGATTGTTTTAGCTACTTGTTTCAGGCAAGCTTAAGCATATAGTTTTTGGGCTGCCAAGCAAACGTGCAATTGGGAACAATTTAAAAAAAAAAAAAAAAGAAAAGAACTTTGAAAACTCAACACATTATAAGTCCACCATAGAGTTGATGCTCTTCTAACAAACCGCCGGTGGAGGTGGTTATCGATTGGTAACCAACGGGTAACCCGGCAATGGAGGTGGTTACTGATCGGTAACCTACTGGTAACCAGTTGGTAACCAACTAATAACCCGCCAGCTGTTAATTTGCCGTCGGAGGTGTTTACTTCATAGATACCAACTAATGATATTTTACAATAAATAAATAAATAAATATTTATGATGTCATGTTATAACATTTATTATAAGAGTTTTTTTTTTTCTGTGTGACAAAAATCAATCCAAGGTACGATTTTGTGGCATTTTTCTAAAGTCCCTCATTTAACAAGGTCAGATATACAATGCAAATACAAAGTTCATAATTCTTCATTCTCTATCTATGAAAATCATCCATTAAGCTGCTGTAGGGATCTTATGGGCTTATACTATTTCGCCTGCAATATTTAATTCAGTCCTACATCACCAATTGGATACAATGAGTAAAATATTAATTTCAAAGTTAGTTTGCTATAGAAATGAAATTGTACTCCAAATAATATATATAATTTATGAGAATATACAAATTTCTTTTAAAATAATTACGCAAAAAGTGCATTTTTAGGGTCTCATTTTAAAATATGTTCATTTTTTAACAATATTATGTATGTCTATTTTTTAAGAAATAAATATATGTAGTACCTATTTTACCCTTTTACTATAATTGACATCATCCCATTTTTATGCAAATTCTTTTATTTTAATTTTTTTTTGTTTTTTGACTTTAGTGATGATTTTTTTTTTTGATAAATATGAATTGCTTTTAATAAACCAAAATTAGTTATAAAAATCAAAGTAATTATAATAAATTTAAAATATTTACTATAAAAATGATGGTTCAGAGTAAATAATAAATACAACACAAAATATTTATGATATGTAGATGCTGGGAATCAAAAGTTAGAGAGGTTCGCTAATGATATGCTACGTCCTCTGTCAGTGATTGTTTTCACTATGTATGGTTGTTCTTGAGTACAATGGTAATTTCAGAATACAAAGTAGTTTCTGGGTAAATTTCGGCAGAGTGAAGGTATGTTAGAATCAGACAAAAGGTCCCCTTTTGAAGGGGGGTCTCCCTCTATTTATAGAGGGAGATTGGTGGGTTTGAAATCGTGATTCCATGAACGGTTATGTCACGACCCCAACCTACGCTACATAGGGCCGTGACGTCGTATATATACATATCTTACTTCTTGATTCAAATACTTTAAAACTTACCGAAAATTCTAGAGTAAAATTTTTTTTTCTTTTAAACTTTATTTTAAACTCAAACTTAAACTTGACTTAATCTCATACTTATACTCATACTTATTTATAGGTACTTACTCGAGTACCGAGCTTTCACACATCAATTGAAAGCTATCTTATTCAAACTGTGGACCAAATCCAACCTAATGCGGATTGGTACGACACGAGACAACTTGTTGCCATCATACTTAAACTTTTCCTTACCCATACCATTACTTTATTATAACGTAACATAAACACATTTTACAAACATATTTTACAAAACATATTTTCTAAAATCCGCGGCGGTGTCAATCCCACATTTCACAGTCCGCAGCGCCATCTCTCCCCAGTCTTGCATCAAGTATTGCCGATAGGTTGCTTACCGACCGCATGAACGTAAGTAATGAGCTTATGCCCAGTAAGTACAATATTCAATTCGCAAAACATTTTGTCAAATGAATGCATGAACCAATTATGCTTTCTTATGTTGATTTGGTTTCTGGGCCCTTTACATAACATGAGTGCACGTACCGTGACATGTAACCATGGAATGATTGGGACGGCCAGTCCAATCCAACTAAAACCATGAATCATACCGTTTAAACCCGCTCTCGTGGCAAGTCGGTACGACACAATAACATTAGCTTGTCTTATCTTATGACTTAAAAACATGTTCTTATCATGTGGCTTAATATTACTGAACATGCCTCATGATATCACTATATCAAAACATAACATAATAACAAACCATAACATAAAACATCATAATATCAACATCATAACATAAAGCATCATAACATAAAACATCATAACATAAACCATCATAACATAAAGCACCATAACATATATCATATGTAAATCATGTAAATCAATACATGATTTCTTGAAAAACATGTCATGCAACAAAAACGTTTTGTCCATGCTGCAGATGGAGTTATACTTACCTGTCGTCCTACGCTCTTGGTTTATCCTCCAAACATGACACGACAACAATTCATACTCCTGTTTCCAAACAGGGTGTAAAATAAGAGTCATTCATATTCTATCTTACTATAAATCATAATCATTAAATGTTGGTATCCTAACCAACATCTATGAGTAACCCTAGTTATATATCCCCCCACATCTACTAATGATAACTCGTTCGGTTACTAGCCGTAACCCTAGGACTCATGGCACAACCAGACTTAAACAATACCTTGTTAGGTTACTTTTGGTAATCCTGGGTACCAAGCCCAGTCATACGTGAATAGTGTCTTACTAGGTTACTATTATTAACATTGAGCCTAAGCCCAATTACTTTTAATTCATATCCCACTAGGTTACTATGATTAACCCTGGATTTTAGGCCCAACTAATTTTGAATGATACCTTACTGGGTTACTAGGGTCCAAGTACTTCAAAGTACTACCCCATTAGGTTACTATTGGTAACCATAGGATAAGGCCCAACCCAATAACTTGGGTAACCTAACCAGTTACTATCGGTCATCTTTTGTCATTAATCCTTATAAAAACCGTATATTTATAAAACCGTAACTTTTAAGTAAAAACAGTTAAAAACTGTCAAACTTTGAAAACAATCCTTTAAAACAGTTTTTTAATTTAAGTATCAGTGCATGTGCAGGGATTTCCTGTTTTTGCACTGTTTTCTGAAAATCCTATGCAGGAATTTCTTGTTTCCTGCACAGTTTTGGAAAATCAGGTTTTACTTTAAAATATGTCTTGAAAAACTCTACAACTTTCGTGTTTTGCTCAAAACCTAATTCTGCCTTTAACTTGTTCATATTCCTGGTTGAAACCGGCTGGCCGTGCACAGGGTCTGGGCAGACCAGGGCTCTGGTTTTCACAAAAATGAAAGCCTTTGGAGCTTATTTTTAAAATCTATCCACGATGTCCCCAAGGATTTTCCATTTTCTACAACTTTTTAGTTTTAACTTTTCTCAAATTCGGCCTATAAGGGCCTCAAAATTACCTTTCCTGTTAGCTGCCCAGTTTTACCCGAAACTGGCAGTTTTGCTTTGAATCCGTTTTTATGTAAAATTACCCACATACTACCTCGAACGGTTAAAACCGTGAGCCTACATCAAGCATGCAGCGTGTCTAACGTAAATTTTTCCATTAACATACATTCATTCATACACAAGCAACCCTTGTATGTTTTAGCACCAAACTAGGGTTTAAGGTTGGTTTGCATATCCATATTATCATACAAGTTCATAACCTAGTTCATCCATCATTCATGCATAACCTACAACTTCTTAAACACATGGCGACATATAACAAACATCTTAAAGACATACATGCAAACCCTATTATCATACAAACATACCATCAAAAACATGCATAAAAACATAAATCAAAACCATTTAATCCTAATCAAGCACAAATCTAACAAATCTAAGCTATTGCATAAGAAAAATAAAATTAGCTTATGCTCTTACAAACCCATCTTGAAAATACACTTAAATCTTGAATCCAACTAAAATAAGGAACTACAGGGTGAAGAGGTTTACCTCAAGATCCAAGAAAGTGGATCTACCCTTTGGTTGAGAAATTTCTTCTCACTCCATCATCACCAAAAAATCCGACCCCTCTCTCTCATTTTTTTTCTCTCTTAGGCTTCGGCTCCTAGGGTGAGAGGGAGAGAGTTAAGTTGAAATTTCGGCAGAGTTTCAGGTTCAACTAAATGGTCAAAAATGTGAACCAACTTCACCTATTTATAGGTGAAGAATAATTTCTGAAATTGCATATTAGGGTTTAATGAGCAAAATATTTACCCAAAGACCCTTCTAGGTGGCCGGCCATTCAAGTGTGTGAGCCAAGAAATGGCTTGTTCACCAAGTTACTTGTTCACCAAGCTAACTACTTGCTTACCTCACCTTGCTTACATCACCTTGCTTACATCACCTTGCTTACCTCACCAAGGTAAATGCTTGCTCTCCAAGGCACCCCTAACAACCGGCCATGCAAGTGTGGGAGCCAAGGAAAATATTTTCAACTTATCTCTACTTTGTTTCCTTGTTCACCAAGCCACCCAATGTAACCGGTCAATGTAATCGACTATTGGCCTAGTTCAACTCTAGTTTCTTATCAACATACATGGTTCAGTCTTAAATTTTTCTTGTCTCTAAGGAAATCATAGGTTCATCACAATTTCGGGTTCTTACAGGTTATCATTAAAATGCTTCCCTGGACACATGTCACAACATGGACATGGCAGTTAATAAGATGAGTCACAGATAATGGGTTTAGCAGTTGCCGATATGATGTCATCGTCGATTGTGAGCTTGACGGTTATTTGGGAAATACCCTTGTAATTTTTGTCAAGCGTGAACGACGAACGATAGTTAGAAAACAAGGCTTTGTCCTTGTGATCCATCGTTCGTAGCTTGTATAAGTTTCAATGTTCGCCAGATCATGTTTGACCTGTTAGTTCGATGTTCGAATGTGGATGATCGCAATTCACAATGAAACGAATTAGAATCGTAAATTGGGTCCGGCCCAATTATATGAACGATCAATGTTCACAATTGAACGGAGCAATGAGTTGGGTCCGGCCCAAATATGAGCGATCATCGTTCATCATTCGTCAGATAAACTGTTAAAGCTAACGTCGTAATGGGAAGACGAAGTCTAACCCCAACAGATAGCCCCCCACTCTATCGAGTGATGGATCCTCGATAGAGTGTTTGATTATTAGCGAGAAAATCGCATCAGTTGTTGCATCAGATTAGGGATATCTGAATGGACTGACGAATTAATCGATAGAAAATCTCGAGCCCAGTGAGAAATGATATTTCACACATGTGGCATACACCGAATGGGTGTTCCGAAATGGCAACATTGTCTCTTTTTTGAAATTCGTACTGTTATGACGTTAGAAATCTGAGCTGGAGTGCACGAGATTTCGGGATTCGAACCATTGCAATGTACGGTCTCTTGAGAGGGAATACGAAAAGTTTCGTTATTCACACCGTTTGATCAAGCATTTCCTGAAAGATCGGGACCGTTGGATGCACTGCGAAGCTATATAACTCTTCGCATACCCCCTTTCATTCCTTATTTCAACATTTGGAGCATTTCGAAAACTCAGAACCCAGAGTTTTCCAAGACCTTTGAACTTTCAGGCAAGATTTCTTTTCTTCTCCTCCTCCATTTTATGTAATTTTGGTTTAGTAAAGTGTTTTTCGTTCTATTTCCGAATCTTTCTAGTTAGTTTTTCTGCATTTCTTTTGGGTGAGTGATTCAGTTGAAAGGTTTATTGCGATTTTTTCTGGGTTTTCTTTGGGTTTCTGGTCTGCTGTTCTTCATGTTCATCCCAATCTTCTTAGGGTTTTGATTTAGAAGAAGCTTTTCAATCTGAAACCATTCCATCGTTCGTCCCAAATTCGGTTTGTGAACACATGGATAAGGAAAAGAAAACTATAGAGGACGTAGAGGTAGAATGGGCGAGCACCGACAGTAGTGATAGCAGTTCTGATGATGAAGAACTGGCGTCGACACTTCGTCGTTCGAGGTTAGAGCATGAATATGAACAAAGTAGAAGAGACGCTGGAACGAGTAATGAAGCGTCGAAGAGGAATCGACCGACGACGACATCGGAGGCTGAAGTCCTATCAATTCCTCCGATCGCTCGACTAACCAAACTTCCCCGACGTTTGAGCGTAAAATCTTTTCTTCAAACGTCGAATCCTCGATCGGTCTTGACAGAAGAAGACTTGTCCGAGATTAGAGGTCGCTTCGGGTTTCCGAACGAGGTCCAACTTCGTCTGCCTTTAAAGGATGAGCGAGCAAACACCGTATCAAAAGGATGGATATGCATGTATACCATCTACTTTGAGTGCGGACTTCGACTTCCTCTTCCTCCTCTTCTTGTCCAATGCATGCATCATTATCAACTTGCCATTCCTCAATTGATGCCAACGAGATGAGGGTTTTCTTGGGTTTGATTGCATTGGCGGAGGAAGCGGGCGTCGAACTGTTGGTAGACGACATACTCGCAATTTACTATCCCCAAGAAACTGCCAAGGATCATGGTCGATACTCAATGTATCCCAGGAGGAAGAAGCAAATAGTTGGTAAGATGAAGAATGCATATAGATACTGGCAAGATCGCTACTTTTTCATGCATGTGAACGATAAGTCATTGGGGGGTTTAGCCAACGCATTTTACCCATTATGGGGAAGTCTTCGTAAGTATTGAACGAAGAACGTCGAACGAAGATCGTCAAGGTTTATATAGCTTTTATAACCTCTGATGTAACTTGTTATTTTGTGTTGCAGGCAAGGAACTAAAGAAGCCGCCGCCCAAGGCTCTTTTGTTTGAAGAGAAGCTCGAGCGCTTACTCGCACTAGCAAACAGAGAGTGGGACGAGATACACGTTCCCAAGAGACTTAGAGCGTCGAGCCTCTGGAAGGACTTTGTCGAAATCCCATCAGGTATTGCTAAACGAGTTTCTTCCTGGGTCGATTGGCCATTTGTGATCAGAGAAGCGTTGAGGAGACTCTTCGGCACTCCGCTGTTCATCGAGGCCTTATCTGACGAAGAGGCTTTGATCGCAGAGTTTGCCTTAAATACGATGGTGATGGAGTTTCCCAACCCCAAAGATCTGATGGCCAAGAGGAAAGCAGCGAAGGAAGCTGAGAAGGCAGCTTCTGCTGCAGCTACTGCTTCGTCAAAAAACGCTGTTAAGGGCAATGAACCTGTGCCCTTTCCTATCCTCGAGTCTTCTCCGGAACCCCCTGCGAAGCCTGTTTCACCTCCTGCCAAGAAAAGAAAGGCAGTTGAAAAGGCTAAGAGGAAAGTTCCGGCGAAGAGAAACAAGAAATCAAAGGTTGTGTAGAAATTTATGAGAAGGATTCTGATTTTCTCATTTCAGAAAAGAACAATATACAACCTAATAAATAGACTTAGTGGCTGGTATACCAGTCCACAGAAAATAATGCATTGATTCCTATAAAATAGGAATTCCACCAAAACAGGAAACTATCAACTCTAATAAGGAAAAACATAAACATAAATAATCTATTCTAGGAAAGCAAATAACTCTCTAACTAAACACACAAGGGTCGGCTATTTTCAACACTCCCCCTCAAGCTGAATTGTATACATTATACAAACCAAGCTTGGAGTTCAACTCATCAAAACTGACCCTTGGAAGTGCTTTGGTGAGAATGTCAGCAATCTGAAGTTTTGTATAAACATGGCTCAGCTGCACAATCCCGTTGTTGACCTTCTCTGAGATGAAGTGTCAATCAATCCCAATGTGTTTTGTTCTGTCATCATGCACAGGATTTTTGGCTGGATTGTGTAAACATAAATAATCTATTCTAGGAAAGCAAATAACTCTCTAACTAAATACACAAGGGTCAGCTATTTTCAACACTCCCCCTCAAGCTGGATTGTATATATTACACAAACCAAGCTTGGAGTTCAACTCATCAAAACTGACCCTTGGAAGTGCTTTGGTGAGAATGTCAGCAATCTTAAGTTTTGTTGAAACATGGCTCAGCTGCACAATCCCGTTGTTGACCTTCTCTGAGATGAAGTGTCGATCAATCTCAATGTGTTTTGTTCTGTCATGATGCACATGATTTTTGGCTATGCTAATAGCTGCCTGACTGTCACTAAACATCTTGACTGTGTCTCGCGTTTCAACCTTAAGTTCCCTTAACAGCATTTGAAGCCACATTCCTTCACATATTCCGAGAGCAAGAGCACGATATTCTGATTCTGCACTGCTTCGAGAGACAACTGCTTGCTTTTTGCTTCTCCACGTGACGAGATTTCCCCAGACATATGAATACTAACCAGTGGTTGATCTTCTATCAGTTAGCTCTCCTGCCCAGCTAGCATCTGTGTATATCTCTACCTCACGAGTTTCAGATTTTTTGAAGAACAAACCAAGTCCGGGGGTCATCTTCAAATATCTCAAGATTATGTGAACTGCTTCCAAATTATCCTCATTTGGATTATTCATGTGCTAGCTCACTATACTGACTGAATAGGCGATGTCAGGTCTCGTGTGTGATAGGTAGATCAGTTTTCCCACAAGTCTCTGATATCTTCCCTTGTCTGTTGGATTACTTTCTTCATTTCTGTTTGGCTTTTTGTTAGGATCCATAGGGGTGTCAGCCGGTTCACACCCAAGAAAGCCGGTTTCACTTAACAAGTCTAGGATGTACCTTCTCTGGGATAACACAATTCCCTCCTTAGACCGAGCTACCTCCATTCCCAGAAAGTATCTAAGAGCCCCGAGATAGATTGATCTCAAATTCTGTAGCAAGCATCTTCTTGAGTCTGACGATTTCCTCTGAGTCATCACCTGTTAAGATGATATCATCTACATACACTATGAGGATAGCTACCTTACCTCCAGAATTGGATTTAATAAATAGTGTATGATCAGCTTGACACTGATGGTATCCATTTGTAATTTTAGTCTTGGCAAACCTGTCAAACCAAGCACGAGGAGACTGTTTCAACCCGTACAAGGATTTCTTCAGCTTACACACCAACCTGTTGTTTGAACTGTTTTCAAAGCCCAGAGGTATCGTCATGTAGACTTCTTCTTCAAGATTCCCATTCAAGAAGGCATTTTTTACATCAAGTTGGAATAGAGGCCAATTTAGATTTACTGCCAGAGACAATAGAACCCGAACTGTATTGAGCTTGGCAACGGGTGCAAAAGTTTCTTGATAGTCTATTCCATATTATTGAGTGAAGCCCTTTGCCACAAGTCTAGCCTTGAATCTCTCAACACTTCCATCTGCTTTATATACTTAACCGTGACTATCCACTTACAACCTACAGGATTTTTGCCATAAGGTAATTCGGTAAGCGTCCACGTGTCATTGACTTCTAGAGCCCTCAACTGCATCTTGGATGGAGTTAGGCACCTGCACACTATCAAGATTGGATACAAACGCGTTGTAAGATGGGAGTAACTTTCCTTAGGCTACATATCTTTCAATTGGATGACTAGTGCACCCTCGGACACCCTTTCTGTGAGCAATTGGCTGATTAGAATCATCAACCAGTGGTACAATAGCGTCATGAGATAAGGAATCCATACCATTGTGATTATCAAATGAAGGAGAATCTGGTTTTGGCTCTTGACAGTCACGGGTCTGCATGGTGTTCTCTATATGCTCACTTGGTCTTCTCCTTCTGGTATAGACACGAAGTTCATGATTAGTGGTGTCAAGTTGATGTGGACTAGGGACGGTTTCAGTGGCAGGAATGGTAAGGACAGGTTCGGTTGGGACATTTTCAGTGGAGACCGGTTGGGTAGCAGGATTTTTAGTGGGGACTGATTCAGTAGCAGGATTTGGGTCTTCAAGTGGAAAATTTCAAATCTAATATTCCCTCAAGCTCTCCCCTTGAATTTCGGATTTGGGAAAATAAGATTGAGTCTCAAAAAAGGTGACATCCATGGAGTTGTATACTTTCCTAGTAATCAGAGAGTAACATTTGTAACCTTTTTGATTAGATGAGTAACCGAGGAAGATGCATTTATGGGATTTGGGATCAAGCTTGGTGCGGTGTTGTTGGTGGATGTGAACAAAAGCCGTGCACCCAAAGATCTTTAGTGGTAAATCGGAAGAGAAAGAATGAATGTGTGGGTAGGTTTTCATGAGAATGTTACGAGGAGTTTGGAATTTTAGGATTCGACTAGGCATTCTATTAATGAGATAAGTTGCAGTGAGTATGGCTTCCCCCCAAAAGTGTTTAGGCAGATGATTTGAAAACATAATGGCACGGGCTACTTCAAGTAGGTGTCTATTTTTCCTCTCAGCCACCCCATTTTGGTGAGGAGTATCAACACAAGAACTTATATGAACTATCCCATGAGAGGAAAGATAAGAGCCAAGAATGGAATTGAAATAATCCTTGGCATTATCAGTCTTAAGAACCTGGATTGGGCATTGAAATTGAGTAGTGATCATGGAATGGAAGGATTGAAAGATAGTGGCTGTTTCAGATTTTTCTTTCATAAGGAAAGTCCAAGTTGTTCTTGTATGATCATCTATGAATGACACAAACCATCGAGCTCCATTTAGATTTTTTACTCTTGAGGGTCCCCAAATATCACTGTGGATTACCGAAAATGGATGAGAAGGCTTGTATTGTAAACTAGAGTGTACATGTCTAGTACGTTTCGCAAGTTGGCAAACTTCACATTGATAAAACTTAGAATTTTATTGGTAAACAAATGTGGAAACAGTTTTTCAATGTATGCAAAGTTTGGATGACCAAGGCTACAATGCCATAACATGACTTGACTCGAAACAAAATTGGAAACAAGATTGACAGAATTTGAACTAGACTCAGAAACACAACTTGACCGGTGAACTTGTCTACCAAGGAGATTACTTCCGTTGAGTAAATAGAGTCCACCATGCATCTCAGCACTGCCAATCACCTTCCCCGAATCCACCGCCTGAAAATCACAACAATTGGAACTGAATTTAGTCACACAATTTAAGTCACGGGTAAGTTTGCCGATTGAGAGTAGATTGCAATCTAATTTAGGAACATAAAGGACATAGTAAAGATGAAGATCCTCTGTTAATTGGACTGATCCGGTTCCTGCAACTTGTGAGAATGAACCATCAGCTATTCGGACTGGGGAGTGATTCGCACATGGGCTGTAATTTCTGAACATGTTGATATCTCCAGTCATATGATCCAAGGCTCCCGAATCTACAATCCACGGTTTAGAGGAAGCATTTTGGGCAATATGAGCATAGGATAGGATACCTTGGTGTGCTAGAAGGCTGGTGGGATTTTCAGCTGGGCTTTGAGGTGCTTGTCTGGAACTAGAAACATTACTAAGTATCTTCTGCAGTGCCTCAATTTGCTCCCTGGTGAACGGGCTAAAATCTGCATTGTTGTCGGTTGTGGCAACAGCATTGCACGGTTCTCTTTATCCTGTCTTCGGCTGGAAGGCTTCCATATATTTTCCAGCATGTCTCCTTCACATGACCGAGCTTCTTACAATGCTCACACCATGGTCGTGCTTTCTGAGGTTTATTATTCTGAGAAGAAGAATGAGTGTATAAGGCAGACCCTTCAACATTTTGAAGCCTCAGAAAAAGCCACACCAAATGTTGAAGAAGAAGAATCGGAAATGATAGGGGCTGGAGAATCAGACTCGGGTCTGGAAGTGACTTCCGAGGAAGAGGATTTTGAAGCCATGCCGTATTTTGTCATGAGGAGAATACGGCAAGGGAAGGATTTGGGAAGAGTTAGAGTTCAGAGACCGGCTCTGATACCATGTAGAAATTTATGAGAAGGATTCTGATTTTCTCATTTCAAAAAAGAACAATATACAACCTAATATATAGACTTAGTGACCGGTATACCAGTCCACAGAAAATAACACATTGATTCCTATAAAATAGGAATTCCACCAAAACAGGAAACTATCAACTCTAATAAAGGAAAAACATAAACAGAAATAATCTATTCTAGGAAAGCAAATAACTCTCTAACTAAATACACAAGGGTCGGCTATTTTCAACAGGTTGCGACTCTTGAACCGGACGTCGAAGGTCCGAAGGTTGAGGTGGACTTGCCTCCAAGGTTGAGGCTTCTACAAGACCAGCAGATGAGCGTCGAAATTATGCGGCAACTGCTGTCTGAAGCGGATGCCGAAACCTTGAATGATGGTCCACTTCAGAGCCATCTGGATGATCTTCTATGGGATGGTTTAAAGGTATACATTTGAAACTTTGTAATTTGCAACCTGTAAAAATTTTTAATATGTACTTATTTTAAAGGCGCTATCAACACACTGCAGATCAACGTTCGAGCCACGGGACTTTTTTATCGGGCAACTGATAAAGTTGCCGAACAGAAGGCTAGTATAACGGAGCTCGAGGGTATTAATAAAGAGCTCGAAGAAAAAGACAGGAAGCGCGGGGAGATGTTGCTAGACATCGAATGAAAGTTCAGTGATGTCAAGACGAGCGCTGATGGGTTGATGGCCGATCTCAAAAAGATTATGCACGAAGCGAAGGAGGGTACGAGCATGATGGAAGTCACGGTCAATAGGTTTGATGAGGCGCAGGCCAAAATCAAATCTCTTGAGACTGAAAATGCTGCGCTTGCCACTCAGATCCTCGACACGTTTGAGAAGGCCACCATCAAAGCTCGTTATGATCTCCTCAAGGAGTATAGACAAGGACTCTTCGTTGATGCTGAAATCGATGAAGAGCTCGAATTGTACAAGGATGAGGTTGAAGGTTCGTCATCCACCCCTGCTGTCATAAACGAGCCAGCGTTGAATGACCAGGGCCCAAGTGGAGTCGAGCCCCCTGCCAACGAGGATTTATCAGAAGATCACGAGTAGCGGCAATAGATTAAATGTTTTTATTTTGTATTTTTATTCTTTATTGATTTTTGAATTGTAGACAATTGCGTTTTTATCTAATCAAAAACTTTGAATTTTTATTCACATCTTTTGTTTGTGTGATGTCGATGCAAACATTGTATGTTGTATGATGAGTCGAGCATCAGATATGCTGCGATATTTTGATAATTTAGCACGATTATGAATCACGTAATTCGTAATGGACGAATATCGAGTGTATGAAGAACACGTTTTTTATTAGGAAAAGTAGCTGCACTCATTCATATGTGATGAGCTGCCTACGTACCCATTGTTTAGGGATCAAGTCATTCGTAGTTCGATCGAACAATGAATTTGTTTTAATTTGTGACTGGACTAGTACAAACGTATACGAGCTGCCTATGTACCCAATGTTTAGGGATCAAGCCGAACGTAGTTCAAAGACTAAGTACGATTAGTCTTAGACCTACATGTTCGATATCGAATCGAACGTTAGCTGTAGGGGATGTAGCCTTTACAAAATCTGTTTAGAAGAAAAAATTACAAGTTTTGACCAAAACTTCAAAAATCAAAAAAACAAATTACATGTAGTATTTTCGTAGGTGCTGCGAATTCCAGCTGCGAAGTACCTCTACACCATCGATCGTTTCGAGTCGATAAACACCCGGGCAGATTACTTTTATGACCCTGTAAGGGCCTTCCCAGTTTGCTCCCAACTTTCCAGCGTTTGGCTCGGTAGTGTTCTGAAATACCTTGCGAAGTACGAGATCACCTTCATTGAAGGTTCGAGGTCGAACCTTGGAATTATAATACTTAGCTACTGATTGCTGATAGTTAGCCATGCAAATCAGAGCTCTGTCTCGCTTTTCGTCAAGAACGTCCAAACTGTCGTTGATCATCTCATGATTCTGATTCTCGTTTTTAAACGATAGCTGTCGTCGGAGTGTAGGGACACCAATCTCTGCTGGGACTACAGCGCCCGCGCTGAATGTAAGTGAAAAAGGTGACTCACCGTTCGCCCTTCTTGGAGTTGTTCTATACGCCCAAAGTACGCAATGGAGTTCATCTGCCCATCGTCCCTTTCGCGCTTCGAGTTTCTTCTTCAAATTCTATACTATTGTCTTATTTGTTGCTTTAGCTTGTTCATTCCCTTGTGGGTACCTCAGGGTAGAGAAGCTAAGCTCGATCTTCCAGCCTTAACGGAATTTTCTGAAGTTGCCCGAAATGAATTGGGATCCATTGTCCATGACTATCTCCTGGGGCAATCCGAATCTACAAATTATATTCCTCCAGATGAAACTTTCGACGTCCGAATCCTTTGTATCTGCAAATGCCTCTGTTTCAACCCACTCTGTGAAGTAATCAGTGAGTACAAGTTGATATTTGCGTTGACTGCTCGCTCTTGGTAAAGGCCCGACTATGTCCATCGAGTACTTTATGAAAGGATAAAGAGATCCAATGCTCGACAATAGCTCTGTCGGTTGATGGAAAACTGGGGAATGTCGCTGGCACTTGTCACATTGCTTGACAAAGTCTTCGCTATCTTGGAGCATGGTAGGCCAGAAGTAGCCCTGTCGTTTGACTTTGTTGCAAAGAGATCTTCCCCCGTAATGGTTTCCGCATTCTCCTTCATGGACTTCCTTCAGCACGTATACAGCTTCTCTCTCATCCAGACATCGAGCATAAGGGCCATTAAAAGAGCGTCGATATAGGATGTCGTTGATCATCGAAAATCTTGCAGCCTTTGTTTGGATTTTTCTCGCCTCTTGTTTGTCCTCTGGTAGCAGTCCCTGTTTCAAGTAAGCTGCAATGGGCGTTCGCCAATCTTCCAATTCTTTGTCTGTTGTGATCGTAGCTTCAATCTGGATGCTGGGCTCATCAATAAATCCGACTGGAATGCTTCGACGTAGGTTTGGCTCAGATGTCGAACCAAATGTTGCCAAGGCGTCCGCTTGTGTGTTCAAATCCCTCAAAAATTGCCGAATTGAATACTCCTCGAATTGTTGTACAAGCAAACGAATGACGTTCAAATAAGCTTTCATTCTTGTATCCTTGGCTGCGTATTCTCTAAGCACTTGGTTCACAACAGCGATTAAGGCTTCATAGACAGTTTCGTTGTTCGAAGTGTCAAATCCCAGGCGAAATGACTGCTCGATTATTTCGCCGTCAGAGGACTTACAAAATACTCTCATTCCAGATCCTTTAACATTTGATGCTCCTTCCACCATGAGCGTCTAGCAGCATTCTTCTTCAGTGTTCATTGTGGAAGGATCTGGTGTGAGTTCAGCTACAAAGTCAGCAAGTACTTGTGATTTTAGGCTAGTTCGGACCTGGTACTCGATGTCGAATTCGCTTAACTCGACCACCCACTTCGTCAAACGTCCCGATAAGTTTGGACTTTGAAGAATGGCTCGTAGTGGATAAGTTGACATTATGATGATTGAGTGTATTTGGAAATATGGCCCTAGCTTCCTAGCAGCGGTAATGAGGGCTAGGGCTAATTTTTCAACCACCTGGTACCTTGTTTCTGCATCAAGTAGCGACTTACTGATGTAGTACACTGGATGTTCGCCGTTCGTGTCTCGTACAAGCACGGCGTTTACTGCATCTTCAGTTACTGCTAAGTAAAGAAATAAAATTTCGCCAGTCAGTGGTTTGGCTAGAATCGGAGGGCTGGACAAATACCTCTTAAGTTCGTCAAAAGCCTGTTGACAGCGATCGTTCCACTCGAACTTCTTGTTCCCTTTGAGTAGCTTGAAAAAGGGTTGGCACTTGTCGGTCGATCGAGAGATGAATCTGTTTAATGCTGCTATTCAGCCAGTCAACTTCTGAATCTCTCGCTTATTCTTCGGTGAAGGCATGTTTACTATCACCCTAATCTGGTCTTGGTTGGCTTCAATCCCTCGCTGCGTGACGATATAGCCCAAGAACTTCCCAGACGAAACACCAAACGAGCATTTGGAGGGATTCAAAAGCATGTTGTGTTGTCTAAGTACTGAGAAGCACTCTGATAGGTGTCCAATATGGTCTGCAGCCTTCAATGACTTGACCAGCATGTTGTCTATATATACCTCCATCGTTCGACCGAGTTGATCAGCGAACATAGCGTTGACAAGCCTTTGATATGTCGCTCCAGCGTTCTTCAATCTAAATGGCATGACCTTATAGCTATAGATCCCCCTCTCCGTCCTGAATGCTGTCTTCTCTTGATCGTCAGGATGCATGAGGATCTGATTATGTCCTGAGAACACGTCCATGAAAGAAAGCAATCCATGTCCTGCAGTAGCATCAACCAAACAATCGATATGTGGAAGGGGAAAGCTATCTTTCAGGCAAGCCTTGTTTAGATCAGTGAAGTCGATGCAGACTCTCCATTATCCGTTCTTCATTTTAACAATTACGATGTTCGCCAACCACTCTGGGTATTGCACCTCCTCTATGAATCTAGCTTCAATCAACTTCCATACATTGTCACTGACAATCCGATTTCGTTCGATTCCAAGTTTTCTCCTTTTCTGCTTGACAGGTTTGTGACTAGGATCAAGGTTGAGTCGATGTGTTGTTACTTCTGGATCAATACCTGGCATGTCATTATGTGACCATGCGAAGCAGTCTTGATTGTCATGAAGAAAACTTAGCAACTGACTCCGAAGGTTGGCATCGAGCAATGAGCCAATGTTAACGACTCGTTCTGACTTTGCGGGATCTATCTGGATTTCATCCAGTTGTTCAACGTCTGGCTGTACTTTGACGTTCGATTTTCCTTTCGTCTCTAATTGCTATAAGCTGTCAGTCGTCTTCATCTTCATGGAATGAAGATAGAAAGTCCGTACGACTTCTTGATTTCCCCTTATCTCCTTAACTTCCCTTTTTGTAGGAAATCTGACTCTCTGGTGATACGTGGATGGAATGGCCTTCATCGCGTGAATCGATCGCCTTCCGAGTATGATGTTGTATGCGGATGGACAATCGAAAACTAAAAATGTGGTTAACTTGTTCTCTCCTACTGCAAAAACTGGAAGTTTAATCTTTCCAACAGCCGTGGTCGATTCTCCATTGAAACCGGTTTAAAACTGTTGGGGCACTCTCAATGTCAGACTCGGATAATTTCATTTCTCTCAAGGTTGAGAGGAATAGAACGTCCACTGAGCTCCCGTTTTCTACTAGAATTCGACCTACTTCACAGTTTGACACGTTCAAAGTTAAGACCAACGCATCGTCGTGAGGTCGGCTGAGGCTGGTTGCCTCGCTGCTGTGGAATGTGATCGAATGTTTGATCGGATCGTCAGGGAGGATCGCTGCAATCGGCTGCTTGGCTTTCCTTTGGTGAGACTTGACTGCAGTAACAGTCTCTCCACTGTAGGTCGAACCCCCACAGATGACGCCAATCGTCTTTCGAACTGGTGGTGGTGAAGGTGTCTCCTCAATTTGCTATACTATCTTTTGCTATTTGGACTCATTTCCCAATCCATATGTTTCTCTTCCTTTCTCTGTTAGGAACTCGCGAAGATGACCCTTCTTCAATAGTTCAGTGACTTCAGCCCTCAGTGCCCTACAATCAAAGGTGTGGTGACCATGATCTCGATGAAATTCACAAAACTTTGTGGTGTCTCGGGCAGGATTCTCAGGCAACTTCTTCAGCCATGTGACGAAGTCTTGGCGTTTAAGATGGGCGATCAATTCAGAAGGGCTGATTCCGAGCGCATATTTTGGTGGTGAAAAGGGACGCTTGTGATCGCGCCTTGTCGTTCGCTCTTCTTTGCATTCCATTCGTTGTGCTGGGTGTGGGTGCTCACATCTAAATGCCTTCTTTCGGTCTTCACGTGCCTTTGCTACTTCTTCCCTCGTCTGAGCCAGATCACGCTCGACTCGTTTGTTTTCCTCCTCCAGTTCAATAAAACCTTTCGCTCGATGTAAGGCGTCCTGGATTGTCGGTGGATACCTGGCACATATCTCGTTTTTGAACAATGATCTATGCCTTAAGCTTTTCTTCAGATCTTCCCTCGCTGTTCCATCATCCAACCCAGAGATCTCTGAAATCGCTTTGCTGAAACGCTTGATGTAAGCGCGAAGCGATTCATGTGGTCCGTGAATGACGCTCCATAGATCCTTTGTCGTCTTTCCAGACCGTATATGAACAGAGTAACTCCTCATGAATTCGAGCGAAAGCTCATCGAACGAATCAATGGATTCTGGAGGGAGATTGCAGAACCATCTAAGGGTCCCTCCTTTCAGGCTCTGAGCGAAAAGCTTGCACATCATATCGTCGAGCATTCCTGTTGGAATGTAATGTAACAACCCGAAATTTTGACGACATGAGATTTCCTTAGATACAAGAAGGATCTAAGTCTGAATTATGTAAGTAGATATAAGCTCATGGAATAATAGTATATGTTTTAGTTCTCGTTTAATTAGCTACGAGACTCAACAATAGTTTGCTTAGGCAAATATGAGACCTTTTGGAGAAAAGGGCAAAATAGGAATTTTTATTTTTATTTCGGTCAAGGTTTGACCAAGGTTGACTTTAGGTTGACCAAAGTTGACTAAGATGATACTGCAGTGTAATTAAAACAGTATGGAATTTATACTGCGGAAACTGTCTTTACGGACGAATAAGCAAGAATAAACTATGAGACCACCCTAGAAAAATCAAGCACAATATTTGGAGCACTAAGGGCTAAGTAGCTCTAAGTCATAAGAAAAATTTATACGTAGTCCAATTTTATGCAGATGGATTTTGGACTACAATTCAGTATAATAATACTGTTTTAGGACAAAATAGTATTGATATTATCAAAATTAATAAGGAAATGGATTGCATAATTATATTAATGGATTCTTGGAATCAAGTGGATAATTATGCAAGAATTGGAAGTCAAGTAGCACTACATTAGCCGATCACTCGCAAGGACTAAATTGCAAATATTTTGTCTTTAGGGGCAAAAGTGTATTTTTTGGAAAAGTTAGCAATGATGATGTAAGCATGATGTAAACAAGATGATGTCATCAAGGTGATTTAAGCATAATGTCATCAAGGTGATGTAAGCATGATGTCATCATGATGAGGTAAGCAAAACTTGGGCTCCAAGACAAGCAATGGCTGGCCACCACATGTAGGTGTTCTTTAGCAAATATGTTTGCTTCAAGGACCAATTAGCAATTTTAGAAAAATAAATAAATCCTAGTTCAGGGACTTTTTAGCAATTTTGAAAAGTTCAAAAAGCCTGTAAATAGAGGTGAGAGGGGGGGAGGGGGGGGGGGGGGGGGGACTGTTTTTGTTCACAAAAAATGTGGAAATGCCCCAAAATTATGGCAAAATTTTCCCTCACCATTTTCCCCTAAAATCCAAACTCTAGGAAACAAAGGAAGAAAGAAAATTTACCAAAACCAAGAGGAAAAAGATTAGGGGTGGCCGGATTTTGGAAGGACTCAAGCTAAGGTGGCCAAAAAACTTTGATACCCATTGGAGGGTGAAGGCCGAAGGTGAGGGAGACCAAGGGGGAGGAGAAATTTTGGATCAAACCCAACCAAATCCTTGAGTGGAATCAAGGTAATCATCTTTGACCCTAACCTTTTAAATTGAGCTTTAAATTTGGAAATTTAAGTGTATTTCCAAGCAAGGGATGTAAGAGCATAAGCTCATTTAATTTCATGCCCTAATTTGGATTTGTTAGGTAGTGCTTGATATAGGTGCTTAAGGTGGTTTAAATTTCAATTATGCATGCTTAGGTGCTTATGCTAGTATGATTTTTATGATATACATGCCTATGTGATTGGATGCTTGATCAATAGGGTTGCATGCTAGATGTTTGATGAGTTGTATGTCCCCAAAATATGTTCAAGCATGATTAAGAATGGTATGTTAGGTTGCTAGAATAAGACGTGGATGGAATGGTTTGAATGAATCTAGAACCATGCAAACCCTAGGTGGTGCATTTTCGTCGGTGGTTTGCATGGACATGATCGGGTCACATGAATGTTGAAGTGGGATGTTATAAAATGGTGCATGTCTGCTTTCTAGGCTCCCGCGTGTTCGGTTGAGTTAGATTGCGCGAAATAGGACGTAAAATGAATTTAAGAACAAAAACTGCCAGTTCGGGTACAAACTGGCCAGTTTTCTGGAAAATGAAATTTGAGGTCTTTAGAGGCCGAATTGGGAAAAACGTAAAACATAAAAGTTGTAGAGAAGGGTTTTTCCTAGGGGAAAGCGTGGACAGTTTTCCAAAATAAGGCTCCAACAGCCTCGGTTTTTATGAAAATCCGAGCCTGACCGTGCCCAAGATTCATGCACGGCCAGGTTAGTTCAACAAGGAATAAGGGCACGTTAGAGTCCGAACTGAGTTTTCATCAAAACACGAAAGTTATATAATTTTTCTAGATCTAAAACTTTTGTGAAGACAAAATTTTCAAATTCAATCCATATTTTTAAATAGAAACGGATTTCTAAGAACTATGCAGGAAACAGGAAATTCCTGCACAGGATTTTTTTAAAAACAATGCAGAAAAACTGTATTTTTCACCAAACCCCAACGCTTTGACTGTGAAAACTGTTCCAATGGCAGTTTTCAGCCCTCAAAAATTTTTATAAGATCCCACTTTAAGAACCATGAATTTTTATAAGTTAAGTAAATGATTTTTGAACTGAATTCACCAAATTTTCCAAGACAAAGGAAAATGGATTTTTTAAGCCAAAGATAAGTAGCAAGCTAGTAACGGATGGTAACCGGGAAGGATACTTGAGTTATTGGGCTTGACCCCCAAAGCCCAAGTTTGACCCCTAGAGGGTTGACCATAGTTGACGAAAATGTTGACTTTGGTTGACCAAGTTTGACCAAGGTTATCACGCCAAAGGTTACTTATTGTAACCAAATAAGTATTTTATAGGGGACATACAACTAAGACTATGTATGCATGTTGGTTAGATCACCAACATTTTATGGTTATGACTAGAGATCCTTACCCTATGTCCTTTGTAATAGCAGAAAGAGGCATGTTATTGCAACCAGACTTGGAACAATACCACAAAGGACATAATATACGAGGTAAGTACAAACCTCACCCACAGTATGGAAAATAGTAAACTATTTTCCAAAATATGATATGTTTTCATGTGTGTTATGTTATGCCATGTTTTCAAGAATGCCACATTTTTAAGAATGCCATGTAAATGTTAAGTTATGGTATAATGACATCATGAGGCATGTTCACTAATGTTAAATCACATGGTAATAAAATATAAGCAAGGTGTCGTACCAACCTCCCACCACGTGGAGGATACATGTTCAAGTCAAGTTATGATTAGTATCCTCTCGTTGATGCGTGTGGGTCAAGTTTATGATTCCCAGAACTGTTTAGGGCCTTGCAAACCCTAACTTTGTATGAAGGCTGCGCGCTTTTGGTACGTACACTATGGGCCCACATTTTAAGACAAGATAATAAGTTCAAGATAAAGTCCATAATGAAGCACAAGACATTCAAATCGATCATAAATGGATCATGCATAAATTACCTGATGTTTTAAGAGGTTTTGTGAGATCATGTTTGTACTTGCTGGGCGAAAGCTCATTTGTATATTCCATACTGTAGGTAAAAGTAAGATGCCTGCAGCTTTGCTTGGTGGGCCATGGAGACGATGCAGCAAGTGAAGGACGGTATGGGATACCACTACGCAAGTTTTTCCGCAAACTGTTTAAATTATGAAGTTGTATGTGTATTTTTTAAGAAATATGTACCATGTTATGTATGTGATGTTTCCAAGGTCCGGTTTAAAAGGTTATGATGACCTTATAATCGGCATAACAAGTAATGGGTAGGCATGATGAAGTTTACCCATAAGTACAAGTTTATTTAAGTTATGATTTTAAAATAAAGTTTAAAGTTTAAAGAAAAAAAAATTTAGTCTCAAATTTTCAAGTAAGTTAAGTACAAGTATGTATGGTGTCGACCCGGCTTAGGAATTCGGGGCGTCACATTCATCGACTATACAACGTGTTTGTACTGCAGTAGATGGTCATGCAGGTCTGACATTCCGTCGAACCTCGGAAAGGAAACACTTCCAAACTTAGGAGTGATGGTGTTGGTGATGCGGCTTGTAAGTGGGTTTCTCTTACACCACGAGCGAGGTCATCGAACCCCGGTGTTGACGTTGTAGCTCTATGTATCTGTGACGAAAAACATTACTCCATCTGTGCTTCAAGTGTCCTCATTTCCTCAGACATGAAACTTCTCATCATTTCTTCAACGTTCATAGTCCCTGGTTGTATGGGACACTCTGGTGTTTCTGATAGGTCGGGCGTCGAACGCCGTGCTGGAGTGGTGCATCTTCTCGAATTGTATCCATGTGATGGATGTTGTTGTTGCTATTGTCGTTGTGCTCGCCTTTCGCTGCCCGTTGTTGGGTTTCCAGGTGTGTTCAGGGGTTGCTTGGGAGCCACGGGGCTGTGCGCAACGTTCCTCGTTCCTTGAGGATAGTATGGGGTGGCTTGCTGCCAGCCCCCAGTGTTCTCGCCTTGAGGATTCTGGGACGCGGCTAGTTGCCAGCCCCCAGTGCTCGCTCCTGATGAGTACCCAACGTACGGGTTGTAGTAATACGAATAGGCGGCCTGGGTCTTGAGAGCCATCAACTGATTCTTGAGAACTTGGTTCTCAGTGCTGATGTTTTCCATCTGGCTTTGTTGAGTGCTGTATTTCTGGGTAAGTTCTTCCACTAATCGCGTCAGATTGGCGATTTGAGTGTTTATTTCTGATGTTGAAGCTTCTGGGTGATGAATAGGACTTCCTTGTGAAAGTTCCTCCTGATGTTCACGATCGTCTGCCATTCTGCTCTATGAATCTCCGATGTAGGAGCCAAGGTCCCCACGGTGGGTGCCAAACTGTAGATGCTGGGAATCAAAAGTTAGAGAGGTTCGCTAATGATATGCTACGTCCTCTGTCAGTGATTGTTTTCACTATGTATGGTTGTTCTTGAGTACAATAATAATTTCAGAATACAAAGTAGTTTCTGGGTAAATTTCGGCAGAGTTAAGGTATGTTAGAATCAGACAAAAGGTCCCCTTCTGAAGGGGGGTCTCCCTCTATTTATAGAGGGAGATTGGTGGGTCTGAAATCATGATTCCATGAACGGTTATTACCGAAATGCTTCCCTGGACACATGTCACAACGTGGACATGGCTGTTAATAAGATGAGTCATAGATAATGGGTTTAGCAGTTACCGATATGACGTCATCGTCGATTGTGAGCTTGATGGTTATTTGGGAAATACCCTTGTAATTTTTGTCAAATGTGAACGACGAACGATAGTTTGATAACAAGGCTTTGTCCTTGTGATCCATCGTTCATAGCTTGTATAAGTTTCAATGTTCGCAGGATCATGTTTGACCTGTTAGTTCGATGTTCGAATGTGGATGATCGCAATTCACAATGAAACGAATTAGAATCGTAAATTGGGTCCGGCCCAATTATACGAACGATCAATGTTCACAATTGAACGGAGCAATGAGTTGAGTCCGGCCCAAATATGAGCGATCATCGTTGATCGTTTGTCAGATAAACTGTTAAAACTAACATCGTAATGGGAATACGAAGTCTAACCCCAACATAATACATATTGATGAAATTAAAAAATTTAAACTTTTCATATAAAACTCTAATAATTGTTTATGAAGAAATCTATTTATTTAAGTAATCCACTACAAATAAATTGGTTGTCATTTATATCTCAACCAAACAAATTGAAGAATAATACAACTAATGGTATCAGATTCTTTATGAAAAACAATATAATTTATATAAATTAGTAGAAATGAAATCGAACAGATCTTTGTGATATAAACGGATGATTCTTTATATGAATGCTTTTTTTTTTTCTTTAGGTGTTTGTTTTTCTTTATTTAATTTATTCTTATAAATGTGAAATTTGATTTTGAGAAAACATTTCTTTTTTGGTTCATTATGAATATTACACTTTCTTTACAATAAATCAAAAAAAAAATTCAAATTTTATACCATTTTATTTACCAATTTCATTAAATCAACTTTAACCCTCTTTAGTAGATTCTTTTTTTTTCATGTTTGCTTTTTTGTAATTTTTTTATTTGTTAATTTTTCATTCTTTATGAAGGGTAATATTGTCTTAGAATTACTCTTTTAGATGTTCATTTAAATAAAAAGAAAAATTGACATATTTCAAATCAATACCTCCTGTTTGGACATCTATGTAAATAACCCTTGTTTTATACACATAAGGTGTAACTCATGACAAACTAAACATTTATCATGCTCCTTTGTATAATTTTCATAATTTCATTGGTATGACTCTTTGTCCAATAAAATTATATTTTTGACCTTAAGCATGCTAGTCACCTTATTGATCACCCAAATATAATCAAGTATGTTGATTCTTTAGAGAGAATACTTGGACCAAAGATTCAAGTGATCAATTACTTTGACAACTTAAGGGAAAATTATTAACTCCCCAAGGAGTAACAAAATTCCAATTCCAGTATTATTGTATTGTCTAATCATTAAACAACGACCGGCATTTCCAAATTACAGAGACTATGAACTATAGAGTAAATTCTCACTCCAGAGTAACTCTAGAGACGTCAAATCCAAGCATATGATTTTTTCAGTAAACTCAGGATTGAGAACATCAATTTATATACTACCTATAAGATTTAATTAAAGCAGTCACTAAAATTATATCTTATTTATGATCCATTCGATACTACCCGTAATATAAGTAAATTGCAATTGATGACTCAAATCAATTAGGTGTGACCTTCACTAGAACTATCATAACTAAAATGTCCATTTTATTTATAATCGCGAACATATTTTTGATCATGACAATCTTGTAATTTAAGTAATCTAGGATCTTGATTTTTTTCAAATTAACTTATACACAACATGGAAAAACGTCAATTGCTTTAACATAGCATAATGTCATACAAAAATTGCTTTAACATATCATATTGCTAAAATATGTCGCACATGAAAAAAAAATCCAGTCACTTGTCTAATGTATATAAAATAAATCGGAAAAATAACATAGAAATATGTTATATTACCCTCATTGGTTATAGTTAAAAATATTGATCGTGTACTATTATTTGAATGGTCAGAGGATTTAAAAGATTGGAAGAGAGAAGTGCATGTTAAATGCACTTATATTGGCATTTAATAAGGAAAAAAAAAAGAATTTCTGAATAACTGATTAATAGACGGTATTCAAATAATTAAAGATCACATTTCCTTTTCGTCTCTAATTATATATTTAATTATATATTTAGGGGTATAAAGTGATCTCTATTTTATGTAAGGAAGATGAGATAAGCGTTTTTTTTTAAAAAAAAAAGGATAATATTTTAAATTAAATCTTGCACCCCCAAATTAGAGAAGTGTTATCGACAAAAATAAAGATAAAGAATTTAAAGATGTAGTGGGAAATTTTTTAACCATACATCAAGCCAATCATAAATCTATAATAAAATAATTAACAGTACTTGTGAATGCATATACCAACGTCCAATCTCATGGTTACCAACTTGAGTTTTGTACAAATGATCTAATTAGAAATCAAATTTGCATAATGATTTTTTAAATGTTTTAATTTTGTACTAATCTTACTGTCACATCTTATACATACATGCATATAATGAAGTCTTCACTTTCACCCTTATTCATGCATTTCAAATTATGCTTAAAGTGCACATACGATGACTTTATCTTCTACTAGCAGTCCTTATTTTTCAGCGTGTCTGAATAAATTATTACTGACATTCTTTAAACTTAAATTACTAATATTGCAGTAATACTTTTTGATTGAATTCTATACTCTTGAATTAATTGCAAACTATCTATTTAATTTTGTTATCAAGTGTGAACTCATTTCTTATTAATGATGTTCCATGTACTAATTAGATGACAACAAATCTTTTATTTCTTGTTAAGACAAATCTTCTATTGAGCGTGAACTCGTTTCTTAAGACATATCTCATGTATTTCTTGTTATTCAGAGTGTATTTGAAATACTAGTTTGATTGAATAGTGAAGTCCTTGTAAAACTGGGGTGAATGACATGGCATGTAACGCCCCGGCCATCTACGTAGGGCCAACTACGTAAACATGGGCCGTTACTTTCTTACTTAACTTAATTCTTAATTTATTTGCTTGAAACTTTTAGAAAATTTCAGAATAATTTTTTTTTCTTTTAAAATTGTAAAAGACTTTATTTTAAACTCAAACTTAAACTTGACTTATCATCATACTTATTCATATGTACTTACTCGAGTACTGAGCTTTCATTTGAAAGCTATCATATTCATACCGTGGACCAAACCCGACCTAGTGCGGATTGGTACTACACGAGGCAACTTGTTGCCATCATACTTGAAAACTTTTCCTTACTCATACCATTACTTCATTATAGCGTAACATAAAATATTACATAATATAACATATTTTACAAAACATATTGCACAAAACTTATTTTCTAAAACTTGTGGCGGTGTCCATCCCACATTTCACAGTTGCAGTGCCAGCCCTCCACAGTCTTGCATCAAGTATTGCCGGTAGGTTGCTTTACCTACAGCATGAACGTAAGTAATGAGCTTATGCCCAGTAAGTACAACGTTCAATCCGCAAAACATTTTATAAAAGAATGCATGAACCGTTTATGCTTTCTTATAAATCAATTATGCTTTCTTATTTTAACTTGGTACTGTTCCTTTATATGTCATACGTGCACATACCGTGGTACATCGCTATAGAGTGACTGAAGGCGGCCATTCCAATCCAATTCAAACTATGGAACAAACCGTTTAACATGGAGTGATTGGGGCAGCCAATCCAATTCAACTCAAACCATAGACTACACCGTTTAAACCTACCCTCGTGGCAAGTTAGTACGACACAATAACATTAACTTGTCTTATCTTATAACTTAAAACAGGTTCTTACCATGTGGTTTAATATTAGTGAACATGCCTCAGGATGTCACTATATCAAAACATATAACATAACATAATATCAATCATAACATAAAACCTCATAATATAAGACATCATAACAAAGACATCATAACATAAACATCATAGCATAGGCATCATAACATAAACATCGTAGCATAACATCATAACATAAATATCATAACATAAAACCTCATAACATAAACCATCATAATATATGTAAATCATGTAAATCAATACATGATTTCTTGAAAACATGCCACGCAACAAAAACGTGTTGTTCATGCAGTAGGCGGAGTTGTACTTACCTCATGTCCCATGCTCTTGGTCTATTGTTCCATCGAGGCACGATAACATGTCATATTCCTGTTTCAAACAGGACGTAAGATATGGATCGTCCTATCTTATCATAAATCATAATCATTAAATGTTGGTATCCTAACCAACATTCATGAGTAACCTTAGTTATATATCCTCCACATATCTACACATAATTATTCACTCAGTTACTTGCCGTAACCCTAGGGCACATGACCCGATAATAATCAAACAGTTTTCTGTTTGTTTACTTAATGAACTTTGGGCTCAAGTCCCAATGATGCTTAGCATCCTGTTAGGTTACTATTAGTAACCTTGGGTATAAGCCTAATCATACTTGGACCCATACCTTATTAGGTTAATAATCTTACTAAAGCCCAATTATTTTTAAAACAACTTGGCTTAATAAATTTGGTAACCTATCCGCTTACTATTCGTCTAATGATAGGTTACCTATTAGCTGAACTTGTTGATTTCTTTTCTTGCTAGACTGGGTTTGATTACTCATTTTGTAAACTGTTTTTAATAAAACTGTTTAAGTTTGGAAAGTTTACCGAAAACAGTCCATAATTACATATATCAGTGCATGTGCAAGAATTTCTTGTTTCCTGCACAGTTTTTAAGATCAAATTTTATCTTAATAATCTGTTTAGAATCTGAAAAACTTTGCTTCATGAAAGTTGTAGATCTCGCAAAACCCTACAACTTTTGTCTTTGGTCAAAACCCAGTTCTGCCTTTAACCTATTCATTTTCCTTGTTGAACCTGCCTGGTCGTGCCTACCCCAACATACTGGGTCTGGACAGACCAGGCTCGGGTTTTCATAAAAACATAGGCCTTTAGAGCCTTATTTTTGAAAACAGTCCACGCCGTCTCCTATGATTTTCAATTTCCTACAACTTTGCAGTTTTGAGTTTTTCCAAATTCGGCCTCTAAAGGCCTCAAAATTGCATTTCCAGAATACTGCCCAGTCTTGACCCGAGACTGGTAGTTTTGGTTTCAATTGATTCTTACGTGAAATTAAGTGCACACTACCTCGAACGGTTCAAACCATGAGCCTACATCAAGCATGCTGCATCTTACTAATGTTTTCATTGCCATGCATTCACTTTTCATCCATAAAAATCATACATGCAAACCCATTTGGTAAATTTTACCAACTAGGGTTTTTAGGGTATTTCTCTAACCCTTTTTACCTTATACATCAATATCACATAATCAAACGCACCATACAACCTCTTGAGTGTGTGGGGACATATAACAAACATAATCTAGGCATTCATGCATACAATACATAAACATACATCAAATCATAAATCAAGGTCATTAAACCATAATCAAGGACTTACTAAGCATTCTAAGGTTATTCTCTTACAAACCTAACTTGCAATATACTTAAAACTTGATCAAAACTCAATAGAAAGCTTAGGGATTTGAGAGGGTTACCTTGAAGTTGGATCTAGACTTTAGATCCAAAATTTCTCTTTGCTTTTCTTCCTCACAAAATCCGGCCACTCGAATATTTTTTTTTTTCCTTTCTTGTTTCGGTTTCTAGGGGAGGGTTGAAGAAAATTGGGCAGAGTTTTGGGGTGAAAAATGCTTCCAAAAACCGCCCCCCCACAAGCCTTATTTATAGGTGAAAATTACAAATTTTCACACATTATTTTAATTTCCAAAATTGCATATTAGTCCTTGAGAGCAAAATATTTGCTCAATGGTCCTCAAGAGGTGGCCGGCCATCTACTTGGAGAGCAAGGGAATTCTCTTGTGTTGACGTCGAAAATGTCTCCGATAGCAACTCCCAATGTGGTAGGGTGGTCCGATCAAGTCCGGCCAGTCACTCCACCGCCGTCACCTGCAAAATGAAAGCACCTCGGGCTCAGGGGGACACCGGTGTGGTATCTGCCGAGGGCACTCCGATGCTTAAGTCAGTTCGGGAGTTGATGAGCAGCAGGAGAGGCAGAGCTTTGGCAAGGCAGGAATAAGCTTACCTGAATTTGTGGTTATTTTCCCTATTTATAGGTGCCCTTTTCGGACTCGGGTACTCGAGGCGACCCGTCCGGGTTGGCTACTTGGTAACCCGAGTGGGCGACGTGGCTCTAGACCTGTAGACGTGTCAGCCAGGGGCAGCGCCACGCGTCCAGCCTATGGGGCGGTAGGGCGACCGCTGTCGGTGCCTGCGGGGACAATCCCTGCAAGGGCAGGTGGCGGCGATGTGACGAGCCGCAGGGGTGAGCAGGCGGTGCCTGCCGCCGATGGGACTTGTGTCAGGAGTGGTGCGACAGGTGGAGTACGGGCTCCGAGGGCCCTTGGCCCCTGGAGCGCATTGGTGTGGGGCTCGTCTGGTATTCTAGTCGATTGGTCGTCCTACATGGGTAGACGGAATACTTCGACAAGGCGGTGACGTCCGAGTACCGGTTAATCAAATTAGTGAACGGATTCTGATCGGAACTGGTCGGATTACCTCTGTCCGATCAGGGCTCTGTAGCCGAATATGAAGTCAGGTGACAGGATCACGTGCGTTGTGATCGGAGCAGAAATTGGTATCCGTCGTGTAATCTCATATTACACGATGGTTTTAAAATACACCGTCGTGTAATCTTCAAAAATTTTGAAAATTTTTAACTTTCATTTTTTGAAATCCGCGCGCAAACCCATTACTTAAATACAACTTCCTCTCCTTTTCTCTCCACATACCTTCTCATTTCTCTTCACACTCTCTAAATTTCTCAAGTACCCACTTCCTCCTCCAAGCCGCCGCCAACTCCGTCGTTGCCGCCGCCATCGCCGTCGTGCCGCCGCCGTCGCCGTAGCCAATTTATTGGTGTTGGAGTGTCTATTCATCTTCAAAGAAAATCAAGGTAAGTTCATATACAACTTAAAATAAATTTGGGATTTTGTCTTGTTGTTTGTCACTAAAGATCCATTTTTTAGCATGGGTGTTTAAGTTCATAATGATGCTCTTTGTAGATTAATGGTTTGTGAGTGGTTTTTACACTTTACATACACATGAATTTTTCCCGCCCACAATATGCTTGATGAAATGTCAACTTGAGTTTTTAGAGGAATAATATAGAAGCAATCACTATTATATATGTATAAAAGCATACAAATGAATTTTTTGAGTGTTATTTTTGCCCCATGGCAGTGTTTTTTTTGCACTTATGGTTTTTTTATCCTAATTCGTGTGGGGCGCCAGGCGCCCGTGTGGGCCGCCGAGGCGCCCTTGTGGGGTGCCAGGCGCCCGTGTGGGGCGCTGAGGCGCCCTTGTGGGGCGCGAGGCGCCCGTGTGGGGCGCGGAGGCGCCATTGTGGGGCGCGAAGCCGCCATTGGGCGCCTTCCGGCCGTGTGGGGCGTATAAATTTTGTTATATTTTTTGCACTATATTTTATTTGTGCCAACATTATAACAATAAAAAAAAAAAACAGAAGAAAAAAGTTCGAATACCCATTAACTTAAATTTTTTTTTTGCCAATAAATGTAGGTGAACGAATACAATGGAAAATTCCAAAAAGGGACGGGCACGAAGGAGAAACCCGATGGATCCCACTGTCGAGGGCAAGCGAAGGGCAACAATAATGAAACGCGTCCATATGGCAAGGAAAAGAGGTGAACGAATTCAAGTCACGTTTGACGAGAAAGGACAACCGGAAGGGAAGCCCGGTGATGAATTGATGAGCTGGATTGGCATGCTCGCTCGAGAGCACGTTCCAATATGGATTCAAGATTGGAGATCTCGTGATTTAGACGGATTGAAAGAAATTATTTGGAAAGAAACTGTTACTTCTTTCACCGTGGAAGAAAGCTTCCGGACCACTTGTTTAAAATCATGTGGTGAGGCTGCAAGGAATTTTCGGTATGATCTGTACAAGACATTTGTCGAGGAATTTATAAATGAAGAAAGTGTGTGGACACGGCCGCAAAAAGTTATTGACAACTACCCCAATATTGAAGAAGAGGATTGTATGAAATTCGTTCAGTATAGAACGTCCTCGCAATTCCAACAACTATCTGATCGTGGAAGCGAAATAAGGACAAACAACGAATACTCATCAAGAGGAGGCCGAGACGGATATAGGAAGCTCGACCAGGAAATGGTATGTCAATAAATTTTGTTTGTACTAAATCGTATCCCTTTTATACTAACGATGTTAATTACAGTTTAAGAAGACTGGGAAATGGGAAAAAAGAGATGGTTTGTGGCTAGAGCAACAGACAGCCGCAGATGGAGAGTTGAAAGATCCGGCATGTCAAAAAGTTAGCGAGATGATAGTAAGTTTACTAACTAACAATATTTTCTTCATCACTACTATACGCACTTACAACCCTTTTGCTTAAATGATTTCTGTTAATAATCTTGTAGATGGAGTACAACACACAGGCGAGCCAAGGCACTTTCGAGTCAGTTGGCACTAATGATGTATTGTCGCAGGCATTATCTAGACCCGAACACAAAGGCCGTGTTCGTGGCCAATCAAAGTTCGTAAAGCCATCTCAGTACTTTAACCTAAGTCGAAGTTCGAAGAAAGACAATGAAGTACAATAAATGAGACGTAAAATAGAAGAATTAAAGGCGTTGGTGCGTGGTCTATGTGCGAACAAAGATGTGGAGCCGTCGGTTGATCCCAAGAATGTGCCAACCGTAGACCAACACAACAGCTTTAAGGCTAGTTGCTCTGCCCAAGAAAAACAACATGGAGTTGCTGAGTCGCCAACCATGCATGTCGACAGTCAGGAGTGTAAGCTCTATACCTTCGATGAAGTTCAGGGTGGACAGTTGCTTGTTGCATTTGGAAGAGCATGGCTCGAGAGCCTCCCCACCGATACGGTGCATGGGATTCCACTGGGGGAAGGGAACGTGCGAGTGTCAATCAATGTGCCCAAATTAAAAAAAGCACCATTACCTATACCGACGTACGACGCAACCACTGTGGAGGATGCTGTTAATGGGTTTATTGCTTGGCCTAAAAGTTTAGTTGAGCTCGACATGAGTATGAACAAGGCGAGTCGAGGGCCTAGTCACGTTCCCGACCCAGTAGCTGGCAACAAAAAACGGCAAAAAAAGGCTGGAAAGAAAACGATCGACTCTCGAACTGAGGTACAACAAGGTGCGCAAGAACAAAAACTCGTGTTCGACTTTAATAACATGAACAAGGCAATGAGGCCTTTGGCTTATTATGCACATAGTTCCATGCATCAAGGTAATCAGATTGAGGTCCCAATACCAGCCACGATTATGGGTTTTGATATGCCTGTCTTTCTGAGCTTTGAAGATATTTTTGAGTTCTTTAATTTACAAGAAATCAGTACGAATTGTATATTAGTCTACATGAGGTACGGCATTCTTTATCTTAAATTTTCTTTTTATCTGGAAAATCTTCTATATTTCATGTAGAGTAACATTTTTGATACGGTTATGCAGATATTTGGAGGAACTATGTAGAATTAACGGGCAAGCTGAAAAGTTTGTGTTTGTGTCTCCAAGCTTGATCTCACCGGTGAGAACAGATACTGAAGATGCTGGCATGAGAGAGCGAGCCGACAATCTTATCAGCTTTTTGCGTGACGCACCCAAAGAACGGCTTTATCTTGTGCCACATAACAGAGGGAGACATTGGATTTTGGGTGTCATTGACCCATGGGAGGACCTCGTCCTTTATTTTGATCCTCTTCGGGAGAAGAAACGCGACGATTTTACTGAGCTAATGAACATGTAAGTCAATTTGAATATGTTATTTTTTTTAATCTTAATTATATGCATCTTAATTAGTTTGAATTTTACCAATTTGCTAGGGCCCTAACGGATTGAAAGATTACGACTGGAGAAGGGATTAGAAGGAGACGAGACTATAAAACCAAAATCTCGAACCGTCCTTGTCCTCTCCAAAAGGGAAGTGTTGAATGTGGTTATTTTGTTTTAGGTTTTATGAGGGATATAGTGTTGAATGGAATTGACGCACTTGAAAGTAAACAATTTTATTCGTCTGAGGATTTGGATCGTGTATTGGATAACATACAGATTAGGCCACCCGTGGGAAAAAAAAAATAACCCAATTTTTTTTTTAAATAATAAATTACACGACGGTACCTCCCGGAACCGTCGTGTAATCGTTGGGCTTCGGCAACGATTACATGACGGTTCCTCCCGAAACCGTCGTGTAATCGTTGGGCTTTGGCAGAACCGTCGTGTAATCGTTGGGCTTTGGCGGAATTGTCGTGTAATCGTTGGGCTTCGGCAACGATTACACGACGGTTCCTCCCGGAACCGTCGTGTAATATTCGTGCGATGAGATTACAAGACGGTTCCTACTGGAATCATCGTGTAATCTTATAAATTACACGACGGTTCATTCCGAAACCGCCGTGTAATGTTCTTTATTTTGCTCCACCACGTAACTGTTTACCAGGATTACACGACTGTTGGAAAACCGTCGTGTAAAACTTAGATACGACGACGGTACTAAAACCGTCGTGTTATCTTCCACGACGCTGGATTACACGACGGTTAAGGTACCGTCGTGCAAACTTTACACGACAGTTAAAACCCGTCGTGTAATCCTACTTTTCTAGTAGTGTCACCTATTTATAGGTAAAAAATAATTAAATTTCTAGAATTATTTTTATTCCACAAATTGCACATCTAACCTTAAAAATAAAATATTTGCTGAAACGACCTCTTACGTGGCCGGCCATGTGGCTGAATTTTGGGGCCAAATTCTCTTCAAAGTTATCCACTAAATCATCCAATCAAAACCTTCCACACATTTTTTTTTAATTTCCAAAAATCTCAAAATTCATATAATTATCCTTATTTACTTGGCCTCCAAGTAATGCCTTGTTTGGCATTCATTCTTAATATGCAGTCCAATTCCTTACTAACTCAGATAATATTAATACAGTTTTTCACTAAAAACAGTACTGTCATACTAGACTGCAGTTCAGAATTCATCTGCTTAAAATTGGACTGCGTATAAAATTTTCTTATAACTTGCAGCTACTTAGCCCTTATTGTCCTACATAATGTGCTTGATTTTTCTAGGGTAGTCTTGAACCTTATTCTTGCTACTTCATCCGTAATGACGGTCAAACACAGTATAATTCCTATACTGCTTAATATACTGCAGTACCGTCTTAATCATATCTTAAATCATCCTGGTCAAACTTTGACCAGAATAAAATCATAAATCCTTATTCTGCCTCTTTCATCAAAAGGCCTCGTGCTTAACTAAACAAACTACTATTGGGTCTCGTAGCTAATTAAACGAGAACTCAAACAGATTATGAATTTCACATTGATATTCATAATTTTTCATGAAACATCACATAACCACATAGTACGGACTTAAATTTCTTTTCATATAAGGAAATCATGAGTCCGTAAAAATTTGGGTTATTACATTATATCCTAGCTCCTTAACAAATTTTCGTCCTCGAAAATTAGAATAATTCTGGTGGTCTTACCAACTCTTTCGAGTATTTTCAAATGGCCCTATATATCTTTGGACTTAATTTCCTCTTCTTTCGAATCTCATAACTCCTATATATAGAACCGTAATCTTACTTCCATATCATCATAATTTCATACCTTCATATCCTCATACTTTCACACTTATCCTCATACTTTCATATCCTATCATCATACTTTCATACTTTCATACTGTCATCATATTTTCATACTTTCATTCTTTTATACTGCATCACAAGAACTATCTACATAAAATTTCTTAGCAAGTATATCATATAACTTGCCATATTTGAAAAGCATATCATATCATATAGCTTTTCCATGCTTGAAAAGTGTACCGTATCTTATATTTAAAATACTTCTCTTTAACTTTAATTGAGGGCTCAGCGAATATATCATATTGAAAATATTTTTCTTTAAATTTAGCTGAAGCTAAGGACCCCCCTAGCACAATATTAATCTTGTACTATTAGAACCCTTTACTTTTCATAATGGCCCCTTTCTTGAAACTCTGTTCCTCAAGGTTTTTGGCCCATTACTTTTCATGATGGCCCTTGCACAACATGATGGCCTTTACATGATAGCCCTTACATAACATGAGTGAGTTCTAATAAGCATAAGATTAAGCACTATACTTAAAAATAATTTTCTTTGAATCTGTTCCAAGTTAATCATGGAAAACAATAATAAATAGTATAATTAAAAACATTTTTCATAACATAATATCGTTCGAGTGATGCAGTAGAAGATATACTTATATCATATCAACTAATTGCTTGCTAGCTAATAGAAGCTTCTCTTTTGCCTTCAATATTTCCTTTATAGCACAAAGGCATAATCATAGCTCTAAGGAAGGTCTAAAACTTCCCATTATTACATAATTTCTATTATTTAAAAGGTTGTACATAGTCGACATTAGTTAAACCATTATATGTCGACTCCAAGGTTGTTGCTATCGATCTAAACCTCATTAACTTCATCATCAGACTCATAGCTATCATCGTGGTCAACTAAATTCTTGTTGGCCACATCCAACTCATATTTGCACATTGCCTAGTTGTTACCCCCAAGCTAAGGCATCACCAAACTTTTTCCCGTATCTAATATTATTCTTATGGGGGCAAAAGTTTCACAAACAGGAAACTTAACTTCCATGGTGTTGATCCAAATACTTAGAATGAAAAGTTCTTGGTTATCACTATACCAAGGTGAGGTAATAGGCTATCTAATCTCGAAGCCTATTCATTTCTTATCATGTCCTATCATGGAAACATCATAACTTATCGTATCATACTAAAGATTCTTCGTGATTTCTTCATATCATCTCGGAAGCTTAGGCGTGTTAGCTTATCCACCACATACACATCATGATAAATTTCAAGATCTCAGTAATGCATATGTATAGCATATGTGGTCCCACAAAATCAAAAGTATCATGGGTATCATCTTCCGTGTGACCATTGATGAGATATGCTCATTACATAAGCAATATCTTAACTAATTCTAACTAAAGAAAAAATAATAATTTAATTTACTTGGGCATTTGCAGAAAAGATGCGAAGCAAAGTGAAGTAGGCTGGTAGGATACCGCTCTGATACCACCTTGTAACGCCTCGACCATCTACGTAGGGCCGACTACGTAAACGTGGACCGTTACTTTACTTACTTAACTTACTTGTTAGTTTCTAATACTTGAACATTCAGAAAATTTCAGAATAATTTTTTTTTTCTTCGTAACTTAATTAAACTTATCCATATGGGTAATCTTCACCATGTCTACCCATTACTTGTTAAGCCAATTAAAAGGTCACACATAACCTTTTAAACCGGACTTTTGAATAATCATATACGTAACATGGCACGTATTACTTAATTATACTTGTATTAGTTCATAATTTAAAGAGTTTGCGAAAAATCTGCGTAGTGATATCCCACACCGCTCTTCACTTGCTGCATCGTCCACATGGCCCACGAATTAAGCTGCAGGCTTTTTACCTACAGTATGAAATATACTAATGAGCTTTCGCACATCAAGTACAAACTTAATCTCACAAAACACATCAAGCATCATATAACTTATGCATGATCCATTTATGATCGATTATGAATGTCTTATGCTCCATTATGGACTTAATTATGAACTTATTATCTTGCTTAACATATGGGCCCTTTGTGTACGTACCAAATGCGTGCAATCAACAAAAAGTTAAGGTTTGCAAGGTCCTTAACAATTCTGGAAATCATATACATAACCTTTCACGCATCAACGGAAGGTTGATAATCATATACATAACCCTTCACGCATCAACGGAAGGTTGATGTTGATTATACCCTCACGCATCAACGGGAGGTTGATAATCATATATATAACCCTTCAAACTGTAATAGTCGCTCTTTTGACTGATTCATGATTTCTTTGATAAGGAATATGAATGTTAAGTGAAATGTCTGATATGATTTTATCAGAATGTATTTTAGTTCTTATAGCTTTATAAGACTCAATAATAGATTGCTTAGCCAAGCATAAGGCCTTTTGAGCAAAAAGGTAGAATAAAATTTATGATTTTATATTGGTCAAAGTTTGACCAAGAAAAGTCAAAGGTATGAATATGACGGTACTGCAGTATAGCAAGTAGTATAGGAATTATACTGCGAAAAACCGTCATCACAAATAAAATAGTAAGAATAAGGTTCAAGACCACTATAGAAAATTCAAGCACATTATTTAGGACAATAAGGGCTAAGTAACTTTAAGTCATAAGAAAATTTTTTATACAGTCCAATAATATACAAATGAATTCTGGACTGTAGTCCAGTATGACAATATTGTTATTAGTGAAAGCAGTATTTGTAATATCTGCATTAGTATGAAAATGGACTGCATTCAAGGAGGAAAGCCAAACAAGGTCCAAAGGGGGGGACACCTCACCTTTGGATAATTACATGATTTATGGAATTTTAGAAAATTAGGGAAAGAATTAACTAACTTGGCCCCCAAGGCTCCCAATGGCCGGCCACCTCATGGACTATTGGGCAAATATTTTGCTCATAAGGGCTAATGTGCAATTTTGGAAATAAAAATAAATCCAAAAAGAAATTTATTTTTCACCTATAAATAGGTGATTGGGGGGGTGGTTTTGAGTCATTTTTATGAGACCTTACCAAAACTATGGCAAAATTCTCTCTCGACTCCTCTTCCCCTTAGCAGCCGAAACCCCAAAGAGAGAAAGAAAAAAAAATAGAGAGAGAGAGAGATAAGAGAACAAGTGGTCAGATTTTAGGGAGAAACCAAAGCAAGTGGCCGGATTTGTGGAGGAACCAAAGTAGGAAGGAAAGTTTGATCCAAGGTCTAGAACCAATCTCCAAGCTTAAAGGTATCCTTCTAAAACCTTTAAGCTACCCAATTAAGTTTTTGGTTCAAGCTTTATGTGTATTTTATGTGGGTATGTAAGAGCATAAGCTCATTCTATTTTTTTCATGTAATAGCTTAGAGTAGTTTAGATTTGTGCTTGATTAGGGTTAATAGTCTTGATTTATGATTTTGTGTATGGTTATGATTTCAATTGCTAGAGTATGTATGGTATGTATGAATGCCTAGTAAATGTTTGTAATATGTCCCCACACACTCAAGAAGAGATATGGTGTGATAGACTATGTGATATTGATGTATGATGCTAGAAGGGTTAAGGAAACCCTAAAAACCCTAATTGGTAAAGAATAACCAAATGGGTTTGTATGAATGAGAATGAATGTATGGCAATGAGAACAGTACGTAATGTGCTGCATGCTTGATGTGGGCTCACGGTTTTAACCGTTTGAGGTAGTGTGTGCGTAATTTCACGTAAGAAACAATTAAAACAGAAACTATCAGTCTCGGATCAAGACTGGGCAGTAATCTGGAAATAGGATTTTGAGGCTTTTAGAGGCCGAATTTGAGGAAAGTTAAAACTGAAAAGTTGTAGGAAATGGAAAATCCTAGGGGGCAACATGAACGGTTTTTAAAAATAAGGCTCCAAAGGCCTCTGTTTTCACAAAAATCCATACCTGGTCATGCCCAGACCTTGTGCACGGCCAGGCAGGTTCAACAAGGAAAAAGAAAAGGTTAGAGACAGAACTGGGTTTTGAGCAAAGAATGAAAGTTGTAAGTACAAAATCCAGGACGAAACCTGTAAGTACAACTCCGCCTACAGCATATGCTATTTGTTTGCTACTTGCATGTTTTGTGTGAAACTTATGCAGTTATGTGATGTATATGATTTATGTTTTATTATGGCATCATGAAGCATGCTCACCCATGATAAGTCATTTGGTAAGAATGAGAACCCAGTTTCAAGTATGAAACTGTTTTAAAAGACTATTTTCAAGAAGAAAACTATTTTTTTTAAGAAATTGATTTCAAGAGCAAGTTAAGGAAAGATTTAAAGTATGATGGCAAGCAAGTTGTCTTGTGTCGTACCGGCCTACCACAAAGGTGGGTTTGGTCCATGGTTTGAGTTGGATTTGGTTGGTCGCCCCAACCACTCCATGGTAGCGCGCCACGGTGCGGAGACTTATGTTATGTTATGTAAGGGGCCCAAAAGGTATGCTAACATAAGAAAGCATAATGAAGCATAATTGGTTCATAAATTGCTTTATTAAATTTTGTTTTGCGGGTTTATAGTTGTACTTACTGAGCGAAAGCTCACGACTTACGTCTATGCTGTAGGTAAGCAACCTGTCGGCAATCTTTGATACAAGACGGTGGGGCTTGGCACGGTGAGATGTGAAATGTGGGATGGAGACCGCTACATCTTTTGTTATATTACGTTATTATTTATGAACTATGTTGTATGTAAGTTGACATTTCAGTCCTAAAGTACGTAAGTATGTATGTATATACATGTAAGTATGTAATGGGATAGATTTTAGTTTCAAGTTGTTTTAAAAAAAAATATTCTGTATTTCCACTAAGATAAACAAGTTAAGTAATTATGTAAGATAAGTAAGGTAACGGCTTGCGTTAGGGAGGTTGTTATAGAGTTGATATCAGAGCGGATTTCCTGCCTTCCAGTTTCACAGTCTGCCTGCCAGCGCCATAGTCATTGTAAGTTAGAGTTAATTTTTTTTATGCATGTATATTTATTATGTACATGTAATATGGTAGATTAGTTTATACGGATTCGAGGTGAGTAAACGAGGATCGTGATGCTGCTTGTGCATTTTATGGGATGCAACCCCTGATATTCTACGACACTCGACGAACCGTATCGTTATCAGGATGGCTCCATGATATGGAGTCGATATTTAGAATATGTCATATAGAAGCGTACCTTCAAGTTCCGCTAGCCAGTCGATGTCTAGCGATGATTGGTCGATTATGGTGGAAGTCCTTAGGAGAGCCGGCTATTCAGGGAGGATCATGGGCTGATTTCCGTGCCCTGATTATTGTACGTTATGGGCCATTACTGCCGGAGGTTCTGAGATGCAATGTTGCCCTGCATTCCTCGAGAGTTGGATGACCTAGAGTGGCGGGCAATGTATATTATTAGGGACGGGTTACCTCCAGAAGTTAAGCAATTCGTTTCGGTTCCAATTTTAGTAATATCATTGGAGCATATGATAGATGCTAGAATGGAGGAAGAAATAATAGCATACATGGTACAAGTAGCGAAACCGGAAGATGACTATTTATTGGTGCCTGTTGATGATGCTGGCATTCCCGAGCCACTGTTCGAGGGAGGCCCGGTTTTGCCAGAAGACCCTATCCCAGCCGTCCCACTACAGGAGATCCGGCCACAGGAGGCAGAGGCCAACGCCGACAATAACGAAGTGGATCTTGCCGATTTCTTGGCTGCTCCCGAGGATCAACCCGAGGATCCTCCAATAATCATCATCGCCAATGATGATGATGAAGGAGACGTTGAGGAAGAGTTTGAATAAGAATGGGAAGAATTTGAGGGAATGGACGAAGAGATAGAAGATGTCGAGGATGATCCAGAAGAGATCTTATTCAGTGATGATGATTGGAATGTATTCTCCGACGTAACGACCGAGTAGATCGTTTAGACCTAAGTCTGATTTTTATTATTTTATTCTTTATGACTTTAGGGTTGTATATAGGATAAGTATGATGGTAAAGTGGTAGACACTTCTATCTCATTGTTTTTGACCATGTATGTATAGCAAGTATAGGGTGTATGTGATATGTACATAATAGTATCAAGATGATGTACTTTTGTATTATGTATGAAAGGACAAGTTTAGGTATGAAATGTACATGTGGAAGTTATGATGTTATGATTAAGTATCGGTTACGAAAGATTTAAGCACGATTCATGATGAAGTCATGATACGATAAGTTGAGATCACGATGGATCTCTAATATGATGCTTTTATGATATGATACGATGACACTATGATATGATATGATAAGTTATGACAATATTATGATAAGATGTTCTATGATATGATGTGATAAGTTATGAATGAAAGAAAAGATATTAGAAGTATGATAATATCTTTTCTTAAGTAGGAAATTAGAAGATGGTACGACCACGAACTCGAGTTAATCAAAACCCGCAAGAGCCTGATCTTGCAAATGTGGTAGCAACGTTGCAACGACAGTTAATGGAATAGCAATGAGAAACTGATCGACTTCGGGAACAGATAGCCCAATTAGACCAGATACCCCAAGTTAATGTAGTTCCGCCTTAGGAAAACCCCGTACCTTCAGTAGATCCTCAGGTACCAGAGGTTCACCATGAGATTCCATGGAATGTTGAAGTTCCGTTACCACCCGTAGGGGTACAAGCAAACCCACCCTTGAATAGGGAGGATTTGTTGTATGAGCGCTTCAGGCGAATGAAGGCGCTTGAGTTCGAAGGACCTACGGACCCAGTAAAGGCCGACAATTGGTTGTTAGATATCCAAATAATTTTGGATTTCATGGGACTGACAGAACAGGAGAAGGTTTTGTGTGCTTCCTTTGCACTTAAAAAGGACGCACGACATTGGTGGATGACCGTGCAAATGCGCAGGAGCATGGTAACCATGAGTTGGCAGGATTTCGTGACCGAGTTTAGGACAATGTATTATAACAGGGAAATCCTTGTAGCTCAGCAATATAAGTTTAACAGTTTTAAACAAGGGTCGATGACAGTATTGGAAGCTGTCAAGAAGTTTGAACAGTTAGCCCGTTTATGTCCAGAACTAGTACCGAATGAAGCCGAGAAGGTAAGGAGGATGATGAAGATGTTTCGGACAGACATTGCCAAGCAAGTCAGTGCTGGCAGTAGCCCTCTAACCTTGGTATCTGACTGTATCAGTCGAGCAATAAGAGCCGAGTACTGGATTAACCAGGATAGGGAGGCAAGGGCTCAAATTTTTAAGGCTAAGAAGGAAGGGAAGGCCGTGATGAAGCAGTCACAGCCTCGACAGAACCAGGACTCTCTTTTGAAAGGTCAGTCCAGTAATGCTGGCCAGAACCCTAGACAGTTTGGGAAGAACAATAGGATAGGGAATGATATGAGTCAGGGCCAACAGAGGAATTACCCTCAAAAGAAGACCAACCGAGGAAATGAGGGTAATAATAATAATTATTATTATTATACGGTGTGCGCCTAGTGTGGGAAGAAACATTTTGGGGTATGTAGATCAGGGACAAATGCCTGCTACCTTTGCGGCAAATAAGGGCACTATGCGAAGAATTATACCCTGAATAGCCAAAACCCGAATCCCCAGTTTCCTAACAGGAATGCAGGCAGTCAGTTGCATGCAGCCCAAGTAAAGATCGAAGGCCCTTCGATCACACAAGGAAGGCTAGAGGCTCCTGAACTCCAAGCAAGGATTTATGCTTGCACAAAGGGGGAAGCCGAAGCGGGAACTTCTCACGTGGTAACAGTTCAGATTTCTATTGCCACTCATAATGCATTTGCTCTATTTGATTCTGGGGCTACCCGTGTGACGCCCCGACTTCTCAAGCCAGGTCGACACCATACATACTTGTACTTATCTTACTTGAAAATTTGAGAATAAATTAAAATATATATATATATATACATAGATTATCTTGTAGAGAAAAACTTGCCATGCATGCATACTATACTGAAAATACATTCTCAAGTCTTCAAACTTCATACATACTGTATAACTTAATTTACTTTTGAGATATATACATATTAACTTAAAAGTGGCTGCGAAAAATTTTACGTAGTGGTATCCCACACCGCCCTTCACCCGCCGCATCGTCCACATGGCCCACCACTTAAGCAGCAGGCTTTTTACCTACAATATGAAATATACAAATGAGCTTTCACCCAACAAGTACAAACATATCTCACAAAAAATTTTAAACCTCTTAAAAACATACCAATCATCATGTAATTTATGCATGATCCATTTTATGATCGATTTGAATGTCTTATGCTTCATTATGGACTTAATCTTGAACTTATTATCTTGTCTTAACATGTGGGCCCATAGTGTACATACCAAAGCGCGCAACCTCCATACAAAGTTAGGGTTTGCAAGGCCCTAAACAGTTCTAGAAATCATAAACTTGACCCTCACGCATCAACGAGAGGTTAATAATCATAACTTAACTTGAACATGTATCCTCCTCAATCACGGGAGGTTGGTACGACACCTTGCTTAACTTGGTTTAGTCTTAGTCTTGTATATTCCAAGACTAAGAATCTTTTGTTGTACTCTTATTAGTCATGGTGCACATGTGACATAGACATGACATGACTCATCATGACATAGCATGGTATGACATAACATACATAACATCGCATGACTTAGCATAACTTCTCATGGTATAACATGTCATAGCATAACTTAGCACATCATAGCATGGCATCACATATCATAGCATGACTTAGCATAACATAGCATGTATACTTGAAAGTAGTATTTACTATTTTCCATACCGTAGGTGAGGTTGGTAATTGCTTGCTATGTTATATCTTGGGTTTCGTTGCTCCGGCTCAGGTTGCAATTGCAGGTTACTTCCTGCTATTAAAAAGAATATAGGATAAGGATCCTATAAAATGTTGGTGACCTATCCAACATTTTAGTTATATATCCCCCATACATGTCTTGACCATTTACTAGGTTACTAATTGTAACCCTAGGGTTTATGGTCGACCATACTTGATTTATTACTTGCTAGGTTACTTGAAGTAACCTTGGGTACTACACCCAAGCATACATGAATAGTATTAGATTACTATTCCTATTATTGGGCCTAAGCATAGTAACTGGGGTATCCTACCCAGTTACAATTGGTCATTATCTTATTACCAAATTTAAAGATGACTCTAGAATCCAAAACTTGTTTTTCTCTTTGCTCTGGAAAAACTAGGTTTTATTTCTTTATAAAAACCCTTGTTCAACTTTGAAAAAAATTGTAATTCTTTGAGAAAGGTTTGTAAAAATTATTAACTATTGGAAACTGCTTTTGGAACAGTTCCCTGCTGCCAATTATTTGTGTATGTGCAGGAATGTCCTTTTCCTGCACTGTTTTAGAAAATCCTGTGCAGGAATTTCCTGTTTCCTGCACAATTTTGGAAATCAAATTTTAACTTTAAAATCTGTTTGGAATTTGAAAAATCTTTCTTCGTGAAAGTTTTAGATCTTGAAAAATAATACAACTTTTGTTCTTTACACAAAACCCAGTTCTACCTTTAACTTGTTCATATTCTGAGTTGAAACTGCCTGACCGTGCACAAAGTTTGGGCAGACCAGGCTCGGGTTTTTGTAAAAACGAAGGCCTTTAGAGCCTTATTTTTGAAAACCATCCAAATTGTTCCTAGGAAAATCCCTTCTCTACAACTTTCATGTTTTATGTTTTGCCTAATTCGGCCTGTAAGGGCCTCAAAATTGCCTTTCCAGAAAACTGGCCAATTTTTCCCGAAAACTGGCAGTTTTGTTCTTAACTTGGTTTTACGTCCTAATACGCGCACACTACCTCAACCGCCTACAGTGGGAGCCTAATATCAGTCATGCAGTGGTTTCTATCGTTCCATTCCATCATCACAAATTTATAAATCATTCATGCATTCACATGCAAACCCTTGGGTGTGCATGCACCAAGCTAGGGTTTGCATGATTCTAGGTTTGCCTAACCATTCATTACATCAAACACTTAGCATGCATGTTCTAGCATAAACTTAAACATACTTGGGGACATATAACTAAACCATGCTTCAAACATGTAAACCCTAATTTCGTGCAACCAAAGCATAAAATCATGCATACTTGGTAAATAGAACCACCTAAACCATAAATTCAAGCACCAACCTAAAAATTCTAAACTAGGGCATAAAAAGTAAATTGAGCTTATACTCTTACATCCAATGCTTGAAATACACTTAAATTTCCCAAATTGAAGCTCAATTTAAAAGCTTAGGGTCAGAGGGTTTACCTCTAGGGTTTGAAATTTGGTTCTCAAGCTTGGATCCCAAGATTTTTCCCTTTTCCTTGGCTGCCACCATAACCGGTTTTTCCCCTCCAATGGGGTTCCAAAAATTTAGCCACCATTTGCTTGTTTTTTCACCAAAAATCCGGTCACCCTACACTTGTTCCTCTAGGGTTTCTATATATATATTTTTTCTCTCCCTAGGATTCGGTTTTGTGAGGGAGAGTGTGAGAAGAAAATTGGCAAGAGTTTGGCTAGATTTCTTTATTTTTCCACTAAAAATCCGCCCCCCCCCCCCCCACCTCTATTTATAGGCTTTTTGAACTTTTCAAAATTGCTAAAAAGTCCTTGAACTAGGATTTAATTATTTTTCTAAAATTACATATTGGTCCTTGAAGCAAAAATATTTGTTAATTACTCCCTACATGTGGTGGCCGGCCATTTGCTCCCTTGGTGCCCAAGTTTTGCTTACCTTATCATGATGACATCATCTTGATGACATCATGTGCTTACCTCATACTTACATCATCATATTTTTCAAAATTGCACTTTTTGCCCCTAAAGACAAAATATTTACAATTTGACCCTCCAAGTGGCCGGCCATGTTGGGTGCAAGGTGGCAAAAATTTTGATTTCTTTCCACCATTTTTTTTCTTTTAATCCAAAAATGATGTCATAAATGTAATGACCAAAATTTTCACGAACTCATGATTTTCTTGTATATAAGAAATCTGAAGTTTGTACTATGTGTTTATGTGTAATTTTATGAAAATTATGAAAACTAATATAAAATTCATAATTTTATTAGTATATGGTTGAGTTCTCGGTAAATTAGCCACGAGACTCCATAATAGGCCTTTTAAGGAAAAAGGCATGACGAAATTTCATGAATTCACATTGGTCAAAGTTTGACCAAAAAGTCAAAGGTTGACCAGAGTGGTCAAACAAAAGACGGTACGGAGTATGGAAAATATACTGCGAAAGCTGTCTTTACGGACCATATAGTATAATTAAGTTTTAAAACCACCATAGAAAAATCAAGCACCAAAAATAGAGTATTAAGGGCCAAAGGGCTTTAAATAAAAAAAGAAAATTTTCTTACAGTCCAACTATACACAGATAAATTCTGGACTGCAGTTCAGTATAACAGTACTGAATTGTACTGTGTATTAGTGAATCACAGTATTGGAAATATCTGTGTCGGCTTGAAAATGGACTGCATTTGAAGGAAAAAGCCAAACAAGGCCTAAGGTGAATGACATCACCTCACCTTTTATTTATTACATCATAATTTATTTTTTCAAGCTTGGAAAGAAATTTTTGCTTGTTCACCAAGCATATGGCCGGCCAACTCACCCTCCCATTGTGTAATTTTTAATTTTTAGGGGTTTTTGTGTAATTTAGCAAAGTTTTCTCCACCTCTATAAATAGGTGAGAGATTTAAATCATTTTATTCAAAATTCTAGCCAAATCCTTGCCATTTTTCTTCAAGAATCCGAAGCCTTGGGGGAGAGAGAGAGAGGAAAGAAAACTAAAAAAATTCTCAAAGGGGTTTTACTTAGGAGAATTCGGATTTGAGCTAGAGCTAAGAAAAAGTTTGAAAAAAAATTTTTGAGTCCACTTTGGCAAAGTTGCCAAGTGTGCGGGAAAAGAGAAAAAGGAAGAGAAAACAAAAAAATTTGAAGAGGGAGGTGCTAAGGTGTGGCCGAACTTGAGGTGAACCAAGCAAGAGACCAAGAAAATTTTGGTGCCCCTAGCTAGGGTAAGAACCGGTTGTGTTGACCTAGGAGGAAGGAGAAATTTTTGGTGCCCAAACCCTAGTCTTGAGCCAAGGTATTTTTCTTTAAGCCCTAAGCTTGCAATTGAGCTTTCAATTTGAAATTTATTTGTATTTCAAGTTGAAAAATGTAAGAGCATAAGCTCAAAGTTATTTTATTGCTTTAGGTTAGTTTTGGTGGTGCTTGATTAGGTATTAAGGGTGGTTTGGTTTAATGGCTTTGATTGGTTATGTTTATGCTTGTTTGAATGTTAGGATGCATGCTAGATGGATGATGAATTGTATGTCCCCTGTTTTTATGTGCAAGCCGGTTCTAGAATTGCATGCTAGGTTGTTAGTTTTGATTACGGAATGGTATGTGAATGAATGGAATGATGAGACAACCTAGAACCATGCAAACCTAGGCTAGGACAATTCGGTTTTTGGTTTGCATGGGCACGTTTGAGTTGCATGTTTGTTCATGTGGGACGTTAGAAAACGCTGCATGTGCTATCTAGGCTCCCGCGCGTTCGGTTGAGGCAGATTGCACGAAATAGGACGTAAACTGAATTTAAGAACAAAAACTGCCAGTTCGGATACGAACTGGCCAGTTTTCTGGAAAGCAAAATTTGAGGCCTTTAGAGGCCGAATTGAGAAAAACGTAAAAACATGAAAGTTGTAGAGAAGGGAATTTTCTAGAGGATAACATGGACAGTTTTTGATATTAAGGCTCCAAAGGCCTTCGTTTTTGCAAAAACCCGAGCCTGACCGTGCCCAGGATTTATGCACGGCCAGGTGAGTTCAAACAGCAATATGAACATGTTAGAGTCCGAATTAAATTTTTTGTAAAACACAAAAGTTTTATGATTTTTCAAGAGCTAAAACTTTCGTGAAGACAACTTTTTCAAATTCAAATTGGATTTTTAAACTGACACGGATTTCTAATGACTGTGCAGGGAACATGAAATTCCTGCACATGAATTTTTAAGAACAATGCAGAAAAACTGTATTTTTCACATAACCCAATATTTTGACTGAGAAAAACTGTTCCAATGACAGTTTTCAACCCTTAATAATTTTTATAAAACCCCACTTAAGAACCATGAATTTTATAAGTTAGATTTTTGAATTTAAACCTACCAAATTTTCCAAGACAAAGAAAATGATTTTTTAAGCCAAAGTTTAGAAAAACAATAATAACATATGGTAACCGGGAAGGATACCCGTGTTACTGTGCCAAGCTCAAATCCCAAGTTTGACTCATAGAGGGTTGACCATAGTTGACCAAAAATGTTGACTTGGGTTGACTAAGTTTGACCACCTCAAGGGTTACCCAATGTAACCCGATAAGTTATCATGTGTATAATTGGGGGACATATAACTAAGATTGTGTATGAATATTGGATAGGTCACCAACATTTTAAAGGATCCTTATCCTATGTTCATTTTAATAGCAGAAAGTAACCTGCAGTTGCGATCCCGGAACATAGCATATCAGGCAAGTATCAAACCTCACCTACAGTATGAAAATAGTAAATACTATTTTCAAATATGTTATTTTAAGCTATGCTATTTACACCATATTTTCAAGTGTACATGCTATGTTATATTATGATATGTGATGCCATGCGATGATATGCTAAGATATGCTATGACATGTTATGCCATATTACAAGAATGTCATGTTGACAAAAATGCCATGTTTTAAAAATGTCATGGTTTCAAAAATGCCATGTTTTCAAGAATGCCATGTTATGGCAAGTGTTAGGTATGATATGACATAGTGACATCATGAGGCATGTTCACTAATGTTGAACCACATGGTAAGATAAATCAAGTAAGGTGTCGTACCAACCTCCCGTGATCGTGGAGGCTACATGTTTCAGTTGTGATATTTACCTTCCGTGATCATGAAGGGTCAAGTTACAATTCCCAGAACTGTTAGGGCCTTGCAAACCCTAGCTTTGTCTGGAGGCTGCGCGCTTTTGGTACGTACACTATGGGCCCACATGTTGAGACAAGATAATGAGTTAAAGATTGAGTCTATAATGAAGCATAAGATATTCAATCAATCATAAATGGTTCATGCATAACTTACATGATGATTGGCATGTTTTAAGGTGATTGAAATGTTTTGTGAGATTATGTTTGTACTTGCTGGGCGAAAGCTCATTCTTATATTTCATATTGTCTCAAATTTTCAAGTAAGTTAAGTACAAGTATGTATGGTGTCGACTCGGCTTGGGAAGTCGGGGCGTCACAGAGTTGGTATCAGAGCGGTATCCTGCCAACCTACTTCAATTCGCCTCACATCGTTTCTGCAACGGCCCAAGTAAGTTATGTTATTTTTCTAACAATTAGAATTAGTTAAGATTTTATGTGCGTAGTAAGTATCTTTCTTCAACTGCCATGCTGGAAAAATGTTGGATACGAGGATGACGTTGGGTGGTGCCTTAGCTTGGTGATGGCAACTAGGTGACATACGGAAATGATGGAAAAGTTTTATATCTTCCCCAAACGTTATGGTTATGTACTCCTGTTGTGAAGGAGATATGAACAAGAACATGATAAATTCAGATATGTTCATGTTATGCTATTATATGGAATAAAGATTATGGTTCTATATAAAAGGCATGATTTCATTAATTTTGTAAAACAAGAAGCTAAGTTTACTTCCTTATTTTTTCCGTATAGAACCATGCCACCCAAGCGTAGAAGAGTACCAACCCAAGACGTTGATCTTGCGGCCCAGCTGAATGAGCTAAGACAAATGATGTTAGCCCAACAGCAAGAGATAGGGGGGCTTAGAGCTCAGTTAGCTCAGTAGAATCAGGGACCTCCTGATGCCGAGGTACCACCAGCACCTGTGAATTAGCCCGCGGCACCGGAAATTCCTGATGTTGACCCGGTGATCCCAGAAAACCCCATAGCCTTCGAAATACCTGTTGCGCCTGTAGCTGTACCACCAGCACCTCTGGTTCGAACTCCAGAATAACTATATGACAGATTTCAGCGCATGAAGGCACCGGAATTCGAGGGGTCCACAAACTCAATTGAGGCCGACAACTGGTTAATTGACCTCTAGGTCGCCCTAAATTTCCTCAGACTCAATGATCAGGAGAAAGTCCTCTGTGCATCCTATATGCTACGGAAAGATGCTCGCCTCTGGTGGGAAACAGTTCAGATCCGGCGAGATGTTACTCAGATGACTTGGGAGGACTTTGTAGAGGATTTTAAGGAAAAGTACTTCAACACTGAGGTCATGGAGACTCAACAAGACGAGTTCGATAAGTTCCCCCAAGGGAATCTGTCGGTAGCCGAAGCCGTCAAAAAGTTTGAGCAGCTAACACGTCTCTGCCCTCACCTCATCAGTTCCGAAAGGGACAAAGTAAGAAGGATAATGAGGATGTTCCGCTCGGACTTAGCAGTGGTAATCAGTAGTGGCCCCCATCCACCACTCACTGTTGCTGAATGTGTCAACAGGGCAATTCGAGCTGAGTACTGGGTAGGACAAAACAAGGAGCAACGGGCTAAGTTTTTCAAAGAGAAGAGGGAAGAAAAGGCCCAAGCTAAATAGAACCAGGCCAAGCAAGGCCAAACCTCACAACAGAAGGTTCAAGGAGGACCTTCGGGTCAAAACAACAACAACAAGCAGTACGGCAACAACCAACAGAAGAGGAAGTGGAATGTAGGAGGACAGGGGAATCAACAGAATTTTCCCCAGAAGAAGAATGCTCCTGATAACAACAGTTATTACACTTGTCAAAAATGTGGGAGAAGGCACCCAGGAGATTGCCGTGTTGGAAACAATCGATGTTTTCTATGTGGCAAGGAAGGCCACTATGCTAGAAACTGCAACCTCAATCCCCAAAGTCCGCAAAACCAACAGAAAGGACAGGGATCTCAACTTCACGCCGCACAAATGAAGCTTGAGGGACCTGAAATTTCTCAAGGCAGACTGGAAGCTCCAGAACTTCAAGGACGTATTTACGCCTACACAAAGGAGGATGTTCAAGCTGGACCTTCCACCGTGGTGACAGGTCAGCTTCCTTTTGCCCAACAAGATGCCTACGTGTTAATTGATTCTGGGGCTACGCATTCATTTACATCACCTAGGTTCGCTAAGAAACTAGGTAGAGCAAGTGATAGGATCGGAAGAACATTTAGGACTGCATTACCCTCCGGGGAGATTCTATGGTCTGATTATTGGGTACGTCATGTTCCAATAATTATATGTGGTAGGGAAATGTACGTCAACTTGATCATCATTGACCTACACGACTATGATGTCATCTTGGGTATGGATTTCTTGGGGAAGTACAACACAGTTATCGACTGTCCACGTTGTATTGTCACGTTCAAGCCAATTGGAGGCGAGGAGTTTATTTTTAGAGGATCGACTCCAAAACAGCCGAAAATGTTCATTTCTGCGCTGAAAGCTAGAAAATTGTTGGCAGAAGGATGTATGGGATTTCTAGCTAACATGGTGGATAAGACGCAAGAGACCAAGAGCAGGCCGGAAGAAGTACCGATAGTCAAGGAATTTATAGAGGTTTTTCCTGAAGAATTGCCAGGACTGCCACCAGAACGAGAAATTTCTTTTGAGATCGAGTTACTTCCTGGATCGGCACCAATATCCAAGGCTCCTTATAGGATGGCGCCTGCCGAACTTAAGGAACTACAGATTCAGTTATAGGAGCTTCTGGATCAGGGATTCATTCGTCAAAGCTACTCACCATGGGGAGCTCCAGTTTTGTTCGTTAAAAACAAGGACGGCACTCTTAGGATGTGCATTGACTATCGGAAATTGAATAAGATAACCATCAAGAACAAGTATCCCTTGCCTCGAATTGACGATTTGTATGATCAGTTGAGAGGAGCTTCAATTTTCTCGAAGATTGACCTACGATCCGGATATCATCAGCTCCGAATTAGGGATGGAGACGTTCCCAAGACAGTCTTTCGTACGCGATATGGACACTACGAGTTCCTCGTTATGCCATTTGGATTGACAAATGCTCCAGCAGCCTTTATGGACCTAATGAATCGAGTATTCAAGGATTACCTGGACAAGTTTGCTATCGTCTTTATAGATGATATCTTGATTTATTCAAGATCAAAGGAGGAGCATGAGGAACATTTGAGGATTGCTTTACGAATTTTAAAGCAAAACTAGCTCTACGCTAAATTCACAAAGTGTGAATTCTGGTTGGAAAAGGTCCATTTCTTAGGACATGTGGTCTCCAAGGAAGGTATATCTGTAGATCCGGCCAAGATTGAAGCCGTAAGTTAATGGCCAGCTCCGAAGAATGTCACCGAAGTACGTAGTTTCCTCGGCTTAGCAGGCTACTACCGACGTTTCGTCGAGGGATTTGCTAAGATCGCAGCGCTGCTCACCGCACTTACACGGAAAGGAAAGAAGTACGAATGGACGGCAAAGTGTGAAGAGCACTTCCAAGAGCTAAAAAGTAAGCTGACTAGTGCTCCGATTCTTACAATTCCAAATGTGGAGGAAGGAAACTTCATGATATACAGCGATGCTTCCAAGATAGGATTGGGAGCTGTTCTCATGCAGAATGGAAAAGTGATTGCTTATGCTTCACGACAGCTTAAGGATCATGAGAAGAACTATCCGACGCATGATTTGGAACTTGCGGTGAAGTATTTGCGCTCAAAATCTGGAGACACTACCTTTACGGTACTAAGTGTGAAGTTTACACGGATCATCAGAGTTTGAAGTATATCTTCACACAAAAGGAGCTTAACATGAGACAAAGAAGATGGCTCGAATTGATAAAAGATTATGACATAGACATCCGTTATCATCCAGGGAAGGCTAACAAAGTAGCCGATGCCCTTAGTCGGAAGTCGTCTTCCTCATTGATGTCAATACAGCCGTTGACCGAACCTCTTCAGAAGGAGCTAGTGAAAGCTAGAATAGAGCTTATCATGGGAAGTTTAGCCGCCCTAACCTTCCAACCTACCATTTTGGATGGCATAAAGGAGCAACAAGAAGGAGATGCCTCGCTGCTTAGAACAAGGGACGAGGTCTTGGAAGGAAAGGAGTCGGACTTCAACTTATCAAATGAGGGCATACTCTATCGAAAAATTAGATTATGCATTCCTAACGAGGACGAGTTGAAGGAGCAAATCATGAAGGAGGCTCATGAGACTCCATATTCTGTTCATCCTGGAGCTACAAAGATGTACCAAGATTTGAAGGAAAGTTTTTGGTGGCCCAGAATGAAGAGTGACGTTGCTACCTTCGTCAGTAAATGCCTTACGTGTCAGAGGGTGAAGGCAGAACACCAACGTCCAGGGGGCGAATTGCAGAAAATTTCCATCCCAGAATGGAAATGGGACCAAGTGACCATGGATTTTGTAGTTGGTCTACCCCGAACTCCCAGTGGCAATGATGATATTTGGGTGATTGTCGACCGTTTGATGAAGTCTGCACACTTTATCGCTATTAAGCTTAGCTTTTCAGTAGAGCAGCTGGCAGAACTATACGTTGCGCAGATTGTTCGCTACCATGGGATTCAGAAATCGATTATCTCAGATCGTGATGGTCGTTTCGCTTCTAAGTTTTGGAGAAGTGTACATCAAGCCATGGGTACAAAGCTTACTTTTAGTACGACTTTTCACCCTCAAACGGACGGACAATCCGAAAGGACCATTCAGACCCTAGAAGACATGTTACGAGCATGTGTGATGGATTTCAAAGGAACTTGGGATAAGAAGCTTCCTTTGATTGAGTTCTCGTACAACAACAGTTTCCAAGCTTCAATTGGAATGGCTCCTTATGAAGCCCTGTACGGAAGAAGGTGTAGATCTCCAGTCCATTGGTACGAGACACGAGAAAAAGAACTTGTGTCCATAGATTTTATTCGTAGAACCACTGAGGGCCGTGAAACTTATACGCCGACGGATGGAAACTGCATTTAGTCGACAAAAGAGCTATGCCGACAAGCGTAGAAGGCCTCTGGAATTCCAAGTAGGGGACTTGGTTTTCCTCAAAGTTGCTCCATTCAAAGGAGTTATGAGATTTGGAAAGAAGGGAAAATTAAGTCCAAGATATATAGGGCCATTCGAAATACTAGAAAGAGTTGGTAACGTGGCCTATAAATTGGCTCTGCCCCAAGAATTAGCATATGTACATATTGTATTTCATGTGTCAATGCTAAAGAAGTACATCTCAGATCCATCCCACGTATTGGACCACGAACCAATTGAGGTTCACGAGGATCTGACGTATGAGGAGAAACCGGTTCAAATCTTGGCACGAGAAGAAAAGGTGCTAAGGAACAAGGTTATACCTTTAGTTAAGGTCCTATGACGAAATCATGAGATTGAGGAGGCAACATGGGAACGCGAGGAAGATATGAAGAAAAACTACCCTGAATTGTTCTAATTTTCGAGGACGAAAATTCTTTAAGGAGGGTAGATTGTAATGACCAAAATTTTCACGAACTGATGATTTTCTTGTATATAAGAAATATGAAGTTTGTACTATGTGTTTATGTGTAATTTTATGAAAATTATGAATACTAATATAAAATTCATAATTTTATCAGTATAGGGTTGAGTTCTCGGTAAATTAGCCACGAGACTCCATAATAGGCCTTTTAAGGAAAAAGGCATGACGAAATTTCATGAATTCATGTTGGTCAAAGTTTGACCAAAAAGTCAAAGGTTGACCAGAGTGGTCAAACAAAAGACGGTACGGTGATACGATAAGCAGTATTTGAAATATACTGCGAAAACAGTCTTTACGGACCAGATAATATAATTAAGTTTTAAAACCACCATAGAAAAATCAAGCACCAAAAATAAGGTATTAAGGGCCAAAGGGCTTTAAATAGAAAAGAAAATTTTCTTACAGTCCAACTATACACAGATAAATTTTGGACTGCAGTTCAGTATAATAGTACTGAATTGTACTGTGTATTAGTGAAGCACAGTATTGGAAATATCTGTGTCGGCTTGAAAATGGACTGCATTTAAAGGAAAAAGCCAAACAAGGCCTAAGGTGAATGACATCACCTCACCTTTTATTTATTACATCATAATTTATTTTTTCAAGCTTGGAAAGAAATTTTTGCTTGTTCACCAAGCATATGGCCGGCCACCTCACCCTCCCATTGTGTAATTTTTAATTTTTTAGGGGTTTTGTGCAATTTAGCAAAGTTTCTCCACCTCTATAAATAGGTGAGAGATTTAAATCATTTTATTCAAAATTCTAGCCAAATCCTTGCCATTTTTCTTCAAGAATCCGAAGCCTTGGGGGAGAGAGAGAGAGGAAAGAAAACTAAAAAAATTCTCAAAGGGGTTTTACTTAGGAGAATTCGGATTTGAGCTAGAGCCAAGAAAAAGTTTGAAAAAAAATTTTTGAGTCCACTTTGGCAAAGTTGCCAAGTGTGCGGGAAAAGAGAAAAAGGAAGAGAAAACAAAAAAATTTGAAGAGGGAGGTGCTAAGGTGTGGCCGAACTTGAGGTGAACGAAGCAAGAGACCAAGAAAATTTTGGTGCCCCTAGCTAGGGTAAGAACCGGTTGTGTTGACCTAGGAGGAAGGAGAAATATTTGGTGCCCAAACCCTAGTCTTGAGCCAAGGTATTTTTCTTTAAGCCCTAAGCTTGCAATTGAGCTTTCAATTTGAAATTTATTTGTATTTCAAGTTGAAAAATGTAAGAGCATAAGCTCAAAGTTATTTTATTGCTTTAGGTTAGTATTGGTGGTGCTTGATTAGGTATTAAGGGTGGTTTGGTTTAATGGCTTTGATTGGTTATGTTTATGCTTGTTTGAATGTTAGGATGCATGCTAGATGGATGATGAATTGTATGTCCCCTGTTTTTATGTGCAAGCCGGTTCTAGAATTGCATGCTAGGTTGATAGTTTTGATTATGGAATGGTATGTGAATGAATGGAATGATGAGACAACCTAGAACCATGCAAACCTAGGCTAGGACAGTTCTGTTTTTGGTTTGCATGGGCACGTTTGAGTTGCATGTTTGTTCATGTAGGATGTTAGAAAATGCTGCATGTGTGCTATCTAGGCTCCCACGTGTTCGGTTGAGGTAGATTGCGCAAAATAGGATGTAAAATGAATTTAAGAACAAAAACTGCCAGTTCGGATACGAACTAGCCAGTTTTCTGGAAAGCGAAATTTGAGGCCTTTAGAGGCCGAATTGAGAAAAACGTAAAACATGAAAGTTGTAGAGAAGGGAATTTCCTAGAGGACAACATGGACAGTTTTTCAAAATAGGCCTCCAAAGGCCTTCATTTTTGCAAAAACCCGAGCCTGACCGTGCCCAGGATTTTATGCACGGCCAGGTGAGTTCAAACGGCAATATTAACATGTTAGAGTCCGAATTAAATTTTTCATAAAACACAAAAGTTTTATGATTTTCTGAGAGCTAAAACTTTTGTGAAGACAACTTTTTCAAATTCAAATTGGATTTTTAAACTGACACGGATTTCTAAAGACTGTGCAGGGAACATGAAATTCCTGTACAGGAATTTTTAAGAACAATGCAGAAAAACTGTATTTTTCACAGAACCCAATATTTTGACTGAGAAAAACTGTTCCAATGACAGTTTTCAATCCTTAATAATTTTTATAAAACCCCACTTAAGAAACATGAATTTTATAAGTTAGATTTTTGGATTTAAACTTACCAAATTTTTCAAGACAAAGAAAATGATTTTTTAAGCCAAAGTTTAGAAAAACAATAATAACATATGGTAACCGGGAAGGATACCCGAGTTACTGGGCCAAGCCCAAATCCCAAGTTTGACCCATAGAGGGTTGACCATAGTTGACCAAAAATGTTGACTTGGGTTGACTAAGTTTGACCACCTCAAGGGTTACCCAATGTAACCCAATAAGTTATCATGTGTATAATTGGGGGACATATAACTAAGATTGTGTATGAATATTGGATAGGTCACCAACATTTTATAGGATCCTTATCCTATGTTCTTTTTAATAGCAGGAAGTAACCTGCAGTTGCGATGTAAGTTGAAGCAACAAAACCCGGAACATAGCATATCAGGCAAGTATCAAACCTCACCTACAGTATGAAAATAGTAAATACTATTTTCAAATATGCTATGTTAAGCTATGCTATTTACACCATATTTTCAAGTGTACATGCTATGTTATATTATGATATGTGATGCCATGCGATGATATGCTAAGATATGCTATGACATGTTATGCCATGTTACAAGAATGTCATGTTGACAAAAATGCCATGTTTTAAAAATGTCATGGTTTCAAAAATTCCATGTTCTCAAGAATGCCATGTTATGGCAAGTGTTAGGTATGATATGACATAGTGACATCATGAGGCATGTTCACTAATGCTGAATCACATGGTAAGATAAATCAAGTAAGGTGTCGTACCAACCTCCCGTGATCGTGGAGGCTACATGTTTCAGTTGTGATATTTACCTTCCGTGATCGTGAAGGGTCAAGTTATAATTTCCAGAACTGTTAGGGTCTTGCAAACCCTAGTTTTGTCTGGAGGCTGTGCGCTTTTGGTACGTACACTATGGGCTCACATGTTGAGACAAGATAATGAGTTAAAGATTGAGTCTATAATGAAGCCTAAGATATTCAATCAATCATAAATGGTTCATGCATAAGTTACATGATGATTGGCATGTTTTAAGGTGATTGAAATGTTTTGTGAGATTATGTTTGTACTTGTTGGGCGAAAGCTCACTCTTATATTTCATACTGTAGGTAAGAAGCCTGCAGCTTAAGTGGTGGGGTATGCGGACGATGCGGCGGGTGAAGGGCGGTGTGGGATACCACTACGCAAAATTTTCCGCAACCGCTTTTTGAGTTAAAATGTATATATCTCAAAAATTAAATTATGTTTGGATGTATGTAAGAGGTTTGAAGACATGAGAATGAATTTTCAGTTTGGTGTGTATGCATGAAAAGTTTTTCTCTACAAAATAATTTATGTGAATATGTTTTAAAAAAAATTTAGTCTCAAATTTTCAAGTAAGTTAAGTACAAGTATGTATGGTGTCGAACCGGCTTGGGAAGTCGGGGCGTCACAATAAATCTAAGATAGGGTGATGTCATCATAAGGCCTCGTTTGGCTTGTTCCTTATTGTGCTGTCCACTTTTAAGCTAACACAGATATTTCCAATACTGTGCTCACTAATACGCAGTATAGTTCAGTACTATTATACTGAACTGCAGTTCAAAATTTATCTGTGTATAGTCAAACTGTATAAAAAATTTTCTTTTACTCAAAGCCATTTGGCCCTTAATACCCTAATTTAGGTGCTTGATTTTTCTATGGTGATTTTAAATCTTAATTATGCTATCTTGTCTGCAAAGATGGTTTTCACAGTATATTTCCCATACTGCTTATCATTTTACTGTACCGTCTTATATTTGACCTCTTTGGTCAACCTTTGACTTTTTTGGTCAATTTTGACTTTTTCGGTCAAATTTTGACCAACATGAATTCATGAAATTTCGTCATGCTTTTTTCCTTAAAAGGCCTATTATGGATTCTTGTGGTTAATTTATCAAGAACTCAACCCTATACTGATAAAATTATAAATTTTGTATTGATATTCATAATTTTCATAAAATATCACATAAACACATGGTACGAACTTAGATTTCTTATGTACAAGAAAATCATGAGTCCGTAAAATTTTGGGTATTACAACCCGCTCGTTTGTGTCAAAGGAGTTTGCCCAGAAATTAAGAGGAGAAGTTAATAGTTTAGAGCAACCTTTTTGAATATCCCTTCCGTCGGGAGAAATTCTTCTGTCTGACTACTGGATACGAGGCGTTCCAATAGTCATTTGTGGCAGAGAATTGTAAGTGGATCTTGTTGTGATCAAACTTCAAGATTATGATGTGATCCTAGGAATGGATTTCATGGGAAAGTACAACGCTAAGACTAATTGTCGAAAGCGTTGTGTTATATTTAGTCCTTATGATGAGGAAGAGTGCAATTTTTACGACCAGTCTCGGAGCTCAACGACTAGGCTAGTCTCGGCAATGAAGGCTTGGAAAATGTTAGCTAATGGATGTCAAGGATACTTAGCTAACATGGTGAATAAGGATCAAGAAATAGAGCTAAAGCCGAAAGATGTCCCCATTATAAAGGAATACGTGGATATCTTTCCAAAAGATTTACCTGGACTTCCACTGGAGCGGGAAATTCATTTAAGATAGAATTGTTACAGGGAGCTGAATAAGATCACGATTAAGAACAAGTATCCTCTCCCTAGAATAGATGATCTTTTTAATCAACTTAGGGGAGTAGTGGTATTTTCAAAGGTGGATCTGCGATCGGGATACCATCAGCTCAAGATTAAGGAGTCAGATATTTCTAAGACGGCTTTCCGAACATGATATGGGCATTATGAGTTTCTCGTCATGCCATTTGGATTGACAAATGCCGCAGCTGCCTTTATGGATCTTATGAACCGAATGTTCAAAGAGTACCTAGACAAGTTTGTTATCGTCTTAATTAACGATATTTTAATATACACAAGGTCCAGGGAGGAGCACGAGCAACACCTCGGGTTGGTGTTGGAGACGTTAAGAAGGAATCAACTTTAGGCCAAGTTCACGAAGCATGAATTTTGGTTAGAAAAAGTTTATTTCTTAGGTCATGTGGTTCCAAAGGATTTGTTCCTAATGAGATCGATAAATTAAATGGGAATTTAATAATGTCTATTAAGACATGGTACTCTCTTACATGCAATCCCAAAAGATTGGACATGTGAAATTAATGTAGATAAATAATGTGATTTGTCCACATATGATTGGTTGCAAACAAAATAATTATTTTTTAATTATTTTGGTTAATTGAATTTTGGAAATAAGATTGTGTTTGAAATATTTAGTTTTTGAAAACAAAATTTTTCTCTCCTAATGTGGAACTATATGAGCTAGTAAAGAGACCGATGGAAATATGTAAAGAGACTCCTATAATTGTGAAAAATTAATCCCAGATTAATTTGTAACGACCCGTCTTACGTAGACCGTTACCGTACATATCTTAACTTATTTAAGTTAGCGGAAATACGGAATATATATATATATTTTTTTTTCAAACAACTTGAAACTAAAATCTATCTCATTACATACACACTTACGTACTTCAGTATTGAAATATCAACTTTACATACAACATAGTTCATAAATAATTTCATAATATAATTAAAAACGTAACAGTCTCCATCCCACGTTTCACATCTCGCCGTGCCAAGCCCCACCGTCTTGTATCAAGGATTGCCGATAGGTTGCTTACCTACAGCATAGACGTAAGTCGTGAGCTTTTACTCAGCAAGTACAACTATAAACCCGCAAAACAAAGCTTAATAAAGCAATGCATGAACCAATTATGCTTCATTATGCTTGCTTATGTTAGCATATCTTTTGGGCCCCTTACATAACATAACATAAGTGTCCGTACCGTGGCAGGCTGCCATGGAGTGGTTGGGGCGGCCAACCAAATCCAACTCAAATCATGGACCAAACCGCCCTTGTGGCAGGCCGGTACGACACGAGGCAACTTGCTTGCTATCATACTTGAAATCTTTCCTTAACTTGCTCTTGAAATCAATTTCTTAAAAAAATAGTTTTCTTCTTGAAAACAGTCTTTTAAAACAGTTTCATACTTGAAACTGGGTTCTCATTCTTACCAAATGACTTATCATTGGTGAGCATACTTCATGATGCCATAATAAAACATAAATCATATACATCACAGAACTGCATAAGTTTCACACAAAACATGCAAGTATCTCATTAGGTTTCGTCCTGGATTTTACTGCTCCAAAACAGGTTGCAACAACAGGTTACTTCCCTGTTTTCAAAAAGGATGTAAGATAAGGGTCATCTTATCTTACCATATATCATTACATTCAATGCTGGTATCCTTAACCAGCATTCATTAGTAATCCTAGTTGTATGTCCCCCACTCACTACCATGATAACTCATTGGGTTACTAAGTGTAACCCTAAACCGCATCTTGTTGGATGTACTAATAAGTTTTGGGTTTAGGGCTCAATCATACCTAGTATCTCATTAGGTTACTATCAGTAACCCTAGGTATAAGCCTAAGTCATATATGGATCAAAACCCTATTGGGTTACTAAGGCCCAATTCTACAATTATGTCCTACTAGGTTACCATTGGTAACCATGGGCTTTAGGCCCAACCCAATAACTTGGTAACCGATCCGGTTGCTAATGGTCATCATCTTGTTACTATGTCTTGAAATAATTTGGGCCCGAATAAATTTAGTAACCTATCCGATGACCATATATTTTACTATGGTTATCCTATTACTTGGCCCAATTCATTTATTTATTTTTCCATACTAAACTTGGTTTAACTAACCATTTTATAAACTGTTTTTATAAAAATGTCTAAGTCTGGAGGAATTTACTAAAAATAGTCCCATTAATCCAACTATCAGTGTATGTACAGGAATTGCCTGTTCCTGTACTGTTTTACAAATCCTGTGCAAGAATTTCTTGTTTTCCGCACAGTTTTCAGACTCCAGTTATATCTTTAAATCTGTTTTGAATTTGAAAAACTTTTCTTCACAAAAGTTTTATATCATGAAAAATACTACAACTTTTGTTCTTTACTTAAAACCCAGTTCTGCCTCTAACCTTCTCTTTTTACTTGTTGAACCTGTCTGGCCATGCATAGGGTCTGGGCATGACCAGGTTCGGATTTTAGTAAAAACAGAAGCCATTGGGGACTTATTTTTAAAAACTGTTCACGTAGTCCCCTAGAATTTTCTATTTTCTGCAACTTTACAGTTTTAACTTTCCTCAAATTCGGCCTCTAAAGGCCTCAAAATCCGGTTTCCAGATTGCTGCCCAGTCTTGATCCAAGATTGGCAGTTTTCATTTTAATTGTTTCTTACGTAAAATTACGCACACACTATCTCGAATGGTTAAAACCGTGAGCCTACATCAAGCAGGCAGTGTGTTACCTAAAATTTTCATTGCCATGCATTCATTTTCCTTCATACAATCATTCATGCAACCCATATGGTAAATCTTTACCAACTAGGGTTTTTAGGGTTTTCTTAACCCTTCTAGCATCATACATCAATATCACATAATCAATCACACCATACATCTTCTTGAGTGTGTGGGGACATACTACAAACATCTACTAGGCATTCATACATACCATACATACTTTAACACATATCATCATAACCACACAACAAATCATAAATCAAAACCACTAACCCTAATCAAGCACAAATCTAAGCTATTACATAAAAATTGCAATGAGCTTATGCTCTTACATACCCACATAAAATACACATAAACCTTGAATCAAAAACTTAATTGGATTGCTTAACAATTTTAGAAGGATACCTTTAAGCTTGAAGATTGGTTCTAGACCTTGAATCATACCTTCCTTTCTACTTTGGTTCCTCCACAAATCTGACCACCCTATCTCCTCTTTCTCACTTCTTTTTTTTTTTTTTTTTTTTCTTCTCTTTGGGGTTCGGTTCTTATGAGGGAGAGAGGGTGAGATGAAATTTTACCATAGTTTTGGTAGAGTCACAGAAAAAATGATCCAAAACCAGCTCCCCTCATCACCTATTTATAGGTGAAAAATATTTTCTTTTCGGATTTATTTTTATTTCCAAAATTGCATATTAGCCCTTATGAGCAAAATATTTGCCCAAAAGACCAATGATGTGGCCGACCATGATAGGCTGCCTTGGAGGCCAAGTAATTCTATAATTATCTACTTAATTATATTTTCCAATAAATCCAAAAATTCTCATGTTAATCCTTGATGAGGTGTCCCCACCATTAAGGCCCTATTTCGCCTTCCTCTTAAAATACAGTCCATTTTCATACTAATGCAGATATTATAAATACTGCTTTTACTAATAATGTGCTTGATTTTTCTATAGTCCATTAAGGCCCTATTTGGCCTTCCTCTTAGAATACATCTGCATATTATTGGACTGTATAAAATTTTTTTTTGACTTAAAGCTACTTATCCCTTATTGTCCTAAATAATGTGCTTGATTTTTCTATAGTGGTCTTGAACCTTATTCTTACTATTTTATATGTGATGAAGGTTTTTTCGCAGTATAATTCCTATACTACTAGCTATACTGCAGTACCGTCATATTCATACCTTTGACTTTTCTGGTCAAACTTTGACTAACATAAAATCATAAAATTTTATTCTACCTTTTTCTTGAAAAGGTCTTATGCTTGACTAAGCAATCTATTATTGAGTCTTACAAAGCTATAAGGACTCACACAAAATCTGATAAAAATCAGATCAATTTTTATTAGTAGGTCAATTTAATGATCTTCATATTTATTTTTGATCATACTAATAGCTAAGCCTTGGGAGTATGATTGGGAAATTAAATGTGTCATATAAATAGAAGATGAGTGATTAGTATTTACTTATAGAAAATCCAAAGGTGGAAGATGGATCAAGAATTGTGCTTAAATTTGGAATTAATGGTGTAGATTTGATGCTAAAGAATCCTAGGCAAATCAATAGCCAAACTTTGGATGATAGGAGACCAATGAGAACTTAGGGTAAGGATTAGTGTGATGGAAGATCCAATGGATGAAAATAAAGATGACAACTTTGGATCAATGGTGGAAATTGAAATAAAGAAAAACAAAATAAAATTGACTAGAGCAAAGCGGGATTCGGTTCTTGAGTCTCAAAGTAAGGGGAAATGTGAACAAATGAGAAAAGAAGAAAGTGGTGCATGCATGCAACCACATGTAAGATATGTCATGGTTTATTTTGGCAAGTTGACCCAAGGAAGAGACAAGTGAAAGTGACCCCTTGTCTCCACCTTGTTGAACCAAATTTTCACTCCAAACCCCTCCCAAAAGTGGCGGCAATGCAAGGGTTGATTCATCCAAAAATTTCCAATTTTACCCCTCAAAATACAGCTCCCTTAAGGTGAAGGTTGGTTGAAGACAAGCCCCTAACATTTCATTTTGTTCTCACACAATTAAGTTCAAAAACCCTAGCTCTCTAGCCACCACCAAGCTCAAAACAAAAGAAGAACCACCAACACTATTCTCCACCTCCAACACATCTCTAGCACCCTCCGCCATCCATTTTCAAGCTCTACGAAACCCCGTCCCCAAGATCAAAGAAGTGTAAGACAGAGTTAGAGGACGTTTTACTAGAGGTAACCTAGTGGTATTCTTTATGTTTTAGTCATTTTTGGAGAACTAAAGCATCATATTTAGTTATGATCTTAATGTTATACTTTTTCTTACCTAGGAAAAATTTTGAGAAGAACTTTGGAGATCCGAGATCTTAAATGATTCACGGAGCATTTCGGTAAGATCTAAGAACCATGTTAGAGTTTGTGGTTGTTGTGGTGATATGGCATGCATTAGAAACTTTGGTATGAAAAATAAACTATATATTAAGATTCTACAGAGAATAAGCTTCATTTTAGGCTTTGGAATTGCTTGATTTGCTTTTATATGTCTTTGAAGTTATGACATAAAACTAGAGAGAAAATGAACCTCTGGGACACAGCCTAGCCACAGGTTTTCTGTGCTACGAACCATTTAGACTCAAAATTTTGGATTATGAGTTAGAAAAATAAAAACTAGTTTCTTTCAGCTTTCCAACAAGGTATCATACACCTTGAACGGATAAATGTGCAATTTTTGATGAATTTTACAAGTTTGGGCTACAAACCGAAAATCCTTGCTGGAACCCTGTACTAGCCACTGGTTTTGTAATTTTTGAGTTAGTAAACCTTAATTTTATTATAAAACTGTTCTCATCATACAAAATAGACATTATGAGCTTTCCAATGACATATCTTTTGTCTTATTTGGACTTGTAAGTAAATTGTTACGATTTTTCTAATTCTACCTATGAATCTGGATTTGTGGTTCAAATATGAAACCAACAGTAACAAAACCTAAGTTAATGGCATGAAACACTCAAGTAATGAAGGAAATAACTTTACCACTGTAAAGTAGACATCTTAAACTTCAAAATGAGATATCATGTGTTTAAAACGGATATGTAAATAAATTTCAAAAAATCCCTTAAAATTGTATTGTAATCTGGTAATCCAAGATTTTACCATAAGACACTATGAAAAGACGTCCATATTAATGTTTGAAATGCTTGAAATCTTAGAAAAGAAATTATGAAGACAGAAACTAGATGTTTTAAGCTTTCCAACAAGTCATCAAGTGTCCAAACGGAATTATTCTCAAATCTAAATAAATCTTACAAGTTAAAATCCTACACCGATAAATCGATTAAACATTAAAATGTGACATAAGGGTAAGTCATAGTATATAAATGCATTTGGTTATGAAAGGAGTTGATTTTAAGTGTATGATCAAATAATGTGAAAAACTCTAACTTTATAAAGTTGAATGACAAGTTTTAATGAGCTAAGATAAGGTACATTAGAAGATTACTAGGCATATACCTTAGCCCAATTAAATGAACATAACTAAGGGGATTTGACTAGCCCAATAATAAAATAGAAGTATAACCTTAGGTGACTCCTTGTCACCTTGATTGATTAATTAATTAATTACTTAATTAATTAATTAATTAATTAATACATAACCAAATGTAATTAATAAAGTAATTAATTAATTAATAATTAATTAATTAATTAATTATAAGAGTTAGTATATAATAACCAAGATTATTATATTGAATAACTACATAATTATAATGCATAATTAATTAGAGATTAATTAATCATTAGTCATTGATATGATCACCAAAATAACTATGGATGATTAACAAGAGATTAATCAAACATTAATTATCAGATTAATTAAATGATTAATTATTAATATTAGAATTAATAATTAATAATTAGTATATGAGAAAGAATATTTAAGTAACATGATTAAATTATTAACTATGTAATAAGTCAATTAAAATTAGGTAATTTAATTATAATTACCCAATTAAATAAAGTAATAATTAACTATTAACTAATTAATTAGTTAATTAATTAATTAATCAACTGATTAATTAATCAATTAAAATAAAATAATTAATTAATAATTAGAAGAAATTTATTTTAATACTTAATAATTAATATGAATTAATTGTTAAGGTTAACTATGATATAAGTAAATTAAGCTCACTTTAGTGTATAAAAAAAAAAAAAATTGATGAATAAAGTAATATAATTAAGATTATGTCTAATAATGAGATATGCTTTAATCAGGACAATTCCTCAAATCTATGAAGTAAGAGATACAATTCCAGAAGTTTAACCACATAAGACAGGTAAGTACAAATCTCACATACAGCATGAAACAAAATGTTTTCTTTGTTGATGCTCTACGTTTGCTATGACTTGACTTGATGATGCGATGAGTATATGAGTTATACATATTGCTTTGATTAAGTATTTGATGTGCATAATTTCTCTTGCACTGACATGATCGATATGCCTCACATATAAGTATGCCAAAATGATAAATGCATAGTGACATGTAAATCTACACATTGTCACAATTAAAAAGAATGAGGCAAATAAAAGATAGGATTAAGTGTCGTATCAACCTCCAATTAGTGAGAGGATATGAAAAGAACGAAAGTTATAAGATATGACCTTGGAGGTTATTGGAGGGTCGCTCCCCTAAATCCCCATTGGTTGCGCGCATATGGGTACGACATAGGGGTCCTAAGTAGACAAGATATGTAAATAATAAAGCATAATTGAATAATATAATTCATATGCATTCTTGAACATTCATGAAGTTACATGTGATGATATGATTTTATGAAAATGATTTGTGAGATATTGTTTGTACTTGCTGAGCGAAAGCTCATCATTGTGTGTTCGTGCTGTAGGTAACGCGGGTAAGCAGCCCGCTACTTAGATGTTTTATGGACTGGCAAAGCTGTGCGGAGGCGATGAAGGACGGGAGTGGGATACCACCACTAATTAAATTTTCCGCATTTAGATTTCTTAAACTATTTTGTATCGACTATATTTATAACCATGTTCCAATGTTTTGGTGCCACTAACTAGTATAAGTATTTTACGAGGAAAAAACTTTAGACACTTTCTATTTAATTTACATGAAGTTATAACGTTTTAAAATATTATCTGGATATGAATTTGAATAGGATAATTATTAGCTAGAGGTTTTCAATTTCCTCAGTTAAAAAGTTTAGTAATTTTAACTTTTGTAGTCCGAATATAATTTTAAAAAAAAAGTCTCTGTATTTTCGGAATCAAATATAATTGAGTGTTAAGACTAAATTAAATAAGAATAAGTAAGCTAGTTAACGGTCCGAAAAGTAGGGTTGCTACAGTTGGTATCAAGCGGTATCTTGCCATCCTACCTTACATCATTACCACACCAGTTTCATGCCTGTCCAAATAAGTTAGAATTTTTATTTTATTTTATTGGTGGTTGTTATTAACCTTAATTTTAAAATTAGGCATTCATATACTATCATCATGCCACCAATTAGAGGATCATCATCCGAAGACACATTTCTTAGTGAGCTTGGTGCCAAATAACTGCAGCATTTCGGAGAGCCAGACCAGAGCACTACTATGGAGAAACACATCCGAGAGATTGGCTACATCACATCGAGTCCTTATGCAGCTCGTGTGGAATAACACGAGGAGCATGGTCGAGACTAGCAGTAATCCAACTGAGGGGTGCTGCTAGGCGTTGGTGGGAGTCTATTGGGCAAGACCTGAACCTCGTACGTCGGAGGGATTTCCGTCGCAATATTACAGAGTACTTTGTAGGTCCTTTCCTTTTCAGAGAGAGGATGGCTGACTTGACATATGCACAAGGACGCCACTTCTTTGCTCGGGCGGCAAGATGGGCACCTGTACATGGTGAGAGCATGCAGGAGTACAAACGCCGATTCAAGGAGGACCTCCTAGTCGAGTGCCCTTACGAACTACGCCAAGAGGACGCATGTGAGCTGTTTTGGCATGGAGTTCCCCACGAGATACGAGCACTTGTGTACTTTCCCCGACCATATCTAGATTACGACCACTTATGTTCAGAGGTCATTTACGCCGAGATGCACCTGAGAGCAGAGAGGGTAGATAAGCCCCGCACCAACCAGAAGCCGTGGGAGACGATAATGCCCGCATTGGTTCAGAAGAGGAAGACCCCACTGAGGTTTTCATTGAAGGAGAAGACGATGAGACTAATGGTCCATGAGTATTGGCAGAAGAGCTAGTGTAGTAGTTTACTATCGGATAGTTTACCGATTTGTTCATGGATGTTTTATATATTATCTATCTTATGTATTTGGTGACGCTTATGTTATCCTTATGATTTATGTAATCCCTATGACTGATTATGACCAATATGGTTGATCGTTATGTGAACTTATGACTATGTGATGATATGACATTATGCTTTTAAGATATGATATGCCATGATTTATAGGTCATACCCCTATCATTTATGTTTAAATGAAACTCATGTCATAAGACTATGATTAAGCTAAAATAATCACGTACGAGATATAAAGCAAGCATGGTTCTTTTAGGTTGAACACTAGAGTTATATATAAAGCCATGCTACGTCCTCGAGCGGCAGCAGCAAGACAACCACAAGAAGCGAACCTAGCTGAAATGGTCGTTAACTTACAGCGCAGATTGGAAGACCAAGAGCGCGAAATGCAAAATCTCTGTGAGCAGATTGCTCAGCAAAATCAAGAACCACCCCCTCCACCAGCTGTCCCAACTCAACAAGCCGCCCAACCTGTGCCTGCAGCACAAGCCGCCCAACCTGTGGTCTGACAAGAACCATTGTATGAGAGGTTCCGACGTATGAAACCACCAAAATTTGAAGGATCCACCAACCCTTTGGAGGCTGAGGAATGGTTAACCTCCCTTCAAAGTGTTTTGTGCTTCCTATGTCATGAAGAAGGATGCTCGTTATTGGTGGGAAACGGTACAAATAAGGAGGAATGTACATGAGATGACATGGAATGATTTCATTCAAGAATTCAATGACAAATTCTACAATCGGATGGCTATGAAAGCACATCAGAATGAATTCAACAACATCAAGCAAGGCACTATGTCCGTAACTGAGGCTGTCCGCAAGTTCATTCAATTGGCACGACTTTGCCCTCACCTTGTACCAACTGAGGATGGAAGGGTTAGGCGGATGTTAGACATGTTTCGCCCTGAGATAGCGGTAGTGATCGATAGTGGCGAGAAACCACCTACGACGATTGCTGAATGTGTCGAAAGAGCACTACGCGCTGAGTATCATCTTGCCCAAGCTAAACAAGAGAGGGCCAAGTTCTTTGAAGAGAAGAAGAAAGAGAAGTCGCAATCAAAGCAAAACCAAGGAAATAAACTAAACAGCCAGGGAAACATATCCAATCTTAATGGCAATCACTCTAATCAGAACCACAACAAGTGAAAGGGGAATTTCAATGGCAATAAGAACCAGAAGAACCATCCCCAGAAGAATAATAACACCGTTTACCCTACATGCACCAAATGTGGGAAGAAGCATCCAAGGGAATGCAAACTTGGCTCAAATACCTGTTACTTGTGTGACAAGGTGGGTCACTATGTCAAGAATTGATATACCAACAAGCAGAAAAAGACTGGATAGAACCAGCTAAAGCCACAAGGGACTCAACTCCACAACATGCAAGCCAAAATCGAGGGTCCGCAGATTTACCAAGGACGTTTGGAGGCCCCACCAAGACAGAACACTCACATTTTTGCCTATACCAAAAATGATGTTGAAGCTGGAACCTCGAATGTGGTGATAGGTCAGCTTTCTATGGCCAACCAAGATGCACATGTTTTATTTGATTCTGGAGCAACTCATTCCTTTGCATCACATACGTTTGCTAGGAAACTCACTCAATTTAGGGATAGAATCAATCAGACCTTTAGAACGGCCTTGCCTTCAGGACAAATTTGTTGTCAAGTTATTGGTTACGTCATGTGTCAATAATTATTGCTGGTAGAGAACTGTTCGTTAATCTAGTTATTTTAGAAATGTTCGACTACAACATCATCTTAGGGATGGACTTTCTATGAAAATACAATGCGATCATTGACTGTCGGGCACGCAAGGTGACTTTCAAACCTGATGGAGCGGAAGAGTTCGAATTTGTCAACATTTCTGAGAAACAACCGAGGGTGATGATTTCTGCCATGAGGGTACGAAGGATGCTACATAGTGGATGCGTTGGGTACCTAGATGCGACGAAAGAAGAATGATCCAAACCGGAAGATGTGGCAGTAGTCAGAAGCTTTGTCGACGTCTTCCCAGAAGATTTACATGGAATACCTCCTGGACGTGAGATTTCATTTGAAATCGAATTGATGCCCGGCACAGCACTGATATCAAAGGCTCCATATCGCATGGCCCCAACCGAACTCAAGGAATTGCAGACGCAGCTTCAAGAACCTTGGGGTGCACCTGTCTTGTTCGTCAAGAAGAAGGACGACACGTTAAGGATGTGCATTGACTACCGTGAGCTCAACAAGGTGACCTTCAAGAATAAGTATCCTCTTCCAAGAATCGACAACCTCTTCGATCAGCTTAAAGGAGCATCAGTCTTATCTAAGATATACTTACGCTCAGGTTATCACCAATTGAAGATTAAAGAAAGCGATGTCCCAAAGTCAGCATTTCGTACACGTTACGGTCACTATGAGTTTTTGGTCATGCCATTTGGATTAACGAATGCACCTGCGGCTTTCATGGATTTAATGAATCGAGTATTCAAGGAATATTTGGACAAGTTTATCATTGTGTTCATTGATGATATCCTGATCTACTTGAAGACCCAAAAAGAGCATGAAGAGCATTTGAGGATCGCTCTCCAAACTCTAAGAAACCACCAGCTTTATGCAAAATTCTCTAAATGTGAATTTTGGCTTGACATGTTTAAATTCCTTGGACATGTGATCTCCAAGGATGGAGTATCTGTCGACCCATCCAAGATCGAAGCTGTGAGCAAGTGGCCAGCACCGAAGAGTGTGACTGACGTGCGAAGCTTTTTAGGTCTAGCCGACTACTACAGAAGATTTGTTGAAGGATTCGTGAAATTAGTCGCACCTCTTACGACACTTTCTCGGAAAGGAAAGAAGCATGAATGGACAGAGAAATGCGAGGCAAATTTCCAAGAATTGAAGAAGAAATTCACTAGTGCTCCTCTTCTCACGATTCCATCAGACGATGGAGAATTTGATATCTACAGCAATGCATCCAAGATGGGCTTAGGAGCAGTTTTGATGCAGAATGGGAAAGTCGTGGCTTATGCCTCACGCCAATTGAAGGAGCATGAGAAGAACTACCCGACCCATGATCTAGAACTAGCAGCTATGATGTTCGCCCTTAAGATCTGGCGACACTATCTTTACAGCGTTAAATGTCAGATTTTTACAAATCATAAAAGTCTTAAGTACATCTTTGCCCAGAATGAACTCAACATGAGACAAAGAAGATGGTTAGAATTGGTTAAGGATTATGATTGTGAGATTCTTTATCATCCCGGAAAGGCCAACAAAGTCGCTGCTGCACTGAGTCGGAAGTCGTCTGCCACCCTCATGTCGATTCGAGCATTATCACAACCGCTTCAGGAGGATATCTTCAAGCTTGGAATTGAGCTCATTACGAGAAAACTTTCTTCATTAACCCTCCAACCTACAATCCTTGGTGAAATCGAGGAAGGTCAGGGGCTCGATCCTAGTTTGGTCAGGATAAGGAAGAAAGTCATGGAAAGAAAAGAAACTAATTTTGATGTGTCAGATGAGGGGGTATCCTTCATTTTAAAGGTAGGTTATGTGTGCCTAGCAATGAAGAACTTTGAAAAAAGATTCTCTCTAAGGCCCACGACACCCATACTCCATTCATCCTGGAGCGACTAAGATGTATAAAGACTTGAAGTAGCATTTTTGGTGGAACAAGATGAGGAAAGACGTGGCTGAATTTGTGAGTAAATGCCTAACCTGTCACAAAGTTAAGGCAAAGCACAAGCGACCAGCTAGGCAATTGCAACCTATTAAAGTCCCAGAGTGGAAATGGGAACATATCACTATGGATTTTGTGGTCGGATTTCCAAAAACCATTGAAGATTATCACGCCATCTGGGTAATCGTAGATCGTTTGACTAAATCAGCACGTTTCATAAAAATTAAAGTGACTTATTCCCTGGAGAAGTCGGCAGAATTGTACGTATCTAATGTCGTTAAGCTGCACGACATTCCCTAATCAATCATTTCTGACCGCAACAGCCGTTTCACCTCCACTTTTTGGAAAAATGTTCAGCGAGCAATGGGAACTGAGCTCAAGTTTAGCACTGCTTTTATTTTGGCATGGTTTATTTTGGCAAGTTGACCCAAGGAAGAGACAAGTGAAAGTGACCCCTTGTCTCCACCTTGTTGAACCAAATTTTCACTCCAAACCCCTCCCAAAAGATTGGAACAGATTTCCCCCACACGAGGAGGAGAATTGTGGTGCGCAGTGATATCGGATCTCTTCACTGGATATCTTTGCGAGGGGACCAAAGATCAGATCTCACGGTGGCAACTCCTACATCTGGTATGCCAACCCAACATGATCAACAACGACCTTTCCCCACTCCGATGTCGCCGAGGAGATCCCCACGTCGAAGCCACCTTGGAGTAGATGTGATCCACTGTTTTTTTTTTTTTTTGTTAGATTTGTTAATTTTTTGGGTATGTGTTTATGGATTGTTGGTTTTGCAATTTCAGGGAATTTTTTAGATTTTTTTTTCAGTCCAGGGGATAAAACCTGAAAAATTCGACGAATTTAGCGTTTCCCAGTCGGTAACCAGCTGGATTTCTGCAAAAGGAGGTAGTTACCTGGTAACCAACTGGTAAGCTGCCGGTAGAGGTGGTCATTGGTCGGTAACCAACGGATAACCCGCGGACGGAGGTGGTTACCGATCAGTAACCTACTGGTAACCAGTTGGTAACTGTAACGACCCGCCTTACGTAGGCCGTTACCATACTTATCTTACATAATTACTTAACTCACATAACCAGCGGAAATAAGGAATAATTTTTTTAAAAAACAACCTGAATCTAAAATCAACCACAAAATTACATATAACCATATCTATATTTACTTAATTGAGTATTTAAGTTTTAAATTTATTTTAACATATAACAGATTGTACTAAATAATAAATACAAATATTCTATTGCAAAATGCGTAGCGATCTCCATTCTGAAATTTCACAAATAGCCCTGCCATGCCCCACCGTCTTGTATCAAGCATTGCCAATAGGTAGCTTGCCTACACCATAAACATAAGTTATGAGCTTTTGCCCAGCAAGTACAATTATTAACCCGTAAAACAATTCATAATAAAACAATGCACGAACCAATTATGCTTTCTTAGGTTAGCATATTTGTGATAACCACCCTTTTTGATTAATTCATGATTTCCTCGTTAAGGAAAAATGAATATTTATGTGAAATGTCTGATATGATTTTATCAGATGTATTTGAGTTCTTACAACATAATAAGACTCAAAAACAACCTGTTTAGTTAAGCATGATGCCTTTTGAGGAAAAAGGCAGAATTGAAATTTATGATTTTATGTTGGTCAAAGTTTGACCAAGAAAAGCCAAAGGTATGAATATGACGGTACTGCAATATAGCAAGCTGTATAGGAATTATACTGTAAAAAACCGTCATCACAGATAAAATAGAAAGAATAATGTTCAAGACCACTATAGAAAAATCAAGCACATTATTTAGGACAATAAGGGCTAAGTAGCTCGAAGTCATATGAAAAATTTTTACCCAGTCAAATTTTACACAGATGAATTTTGGACTATAGTCCAATATGACAGTACTGTTATTAGTAAAAGTAGTATTTGTAATATCTGCATTAGTATGAAAATGGACTGCATTTTAGGAGGAAAGGCAAGCAGGGCCTTAATGGGGGGACACCTCACCATTGGATAATTACATGATTTATGGATTTTTAGAAAATAAAATTAAGTGGATAATTATGAAAATTTTTGGGAGCTAAAATGAGGACACTTGGCCAGCCACCTCATAGGGATATTGAGCAAATATTTTGCTCTTAAGGACTAATATGCAATTTTGAAAATAAAAATAAATCCAAAAAGAAAATATTTTTCACCTATAAATAGGTGATGGGGGAAGGGGGTGTTTTTGTATCAATTTATGTGATTCTACCCCAAAACTATGACTCATTTTCACCCCACCCTTTCTTCCCCATAAGAGCCGAACCTCAAAGAGAATAGTAGAAAAAAAAAAGAAAAAAAAAAGAAGAGAGTGAAAGAGAAGAAAGGTGGTTGGATTTTTGGTGGAACCCAAGTAGGAAGGAATGTTTGATTCCAAGCTTAGAACCAACCTCCAAGCTTAAAGGTATCCTTCTAAAACCTTTAAGCTATCCAATTAAGTTTTGGTTCAAGATTTATGTGGATTTTCATGTTGGATATGTAAGAGCATAAGCTCACCGCTTTACATTCATGCAATAGGTTTAAATGCTTAGGTATGTGCTTGATTAGGGTTTATTGGTCTTGATTTATGTTTGGGTGCCTGTTTTTGATGGTATGCTTGTGAGATATTATGGTTTGTATGTATGCCTAGAAGGTTTTTGTTATATGTCCCCCTATGGTCAAGAAGAAATACAGTATACATGAATGAAGGAAAAAGAAGGGTATGTAAATTAAGAGCTAAAACTAACCCTAAAACCCTAGTTTGGTACAAAATTACCACATGGGTTTGCATAGGTATGAATCAATGCATGTTGATGAAAACTCACGTTAAAGCGCTACATGTTTGTTGTAGGCTCACGGTTGCGGCCGTTTCAGGTAGTGTGCGCCAAATTTTACGTAAAACTTGACCTAGAACGAAACTACCAGTTTTCGGGTAAAACTGGGCAGTCTTCTAGGAACATGATTTTGAGGCCCTTAGAGGCCGAATTTGGGAAAACTTAAAACTACAAAGTTGTAGAAAATTAAAAATCCTAGGGGATAACATGAACAAATTTTAGGAAAATAAGCTCCAAAGGCTTCCGCTTTTATAAAAACCCGAGCCCTGGTCTGCCCAGACCCTGTACACAGCCAGCTGGTTTCAACCAGGAATATGAAATAGTTAAAGGTAGAATTAGGTTTCGAGCAAAGCATAAAAGTTGTATAATTATTCAAGGTCAACAAATTTCATGAAGAAAAGTTTTCCGAATACCTAACAGATTTTGAGATTAAAAAAGATCTTAAAAAATGTGTAGGAAACAGGAAATTGCTGCACAGGATTTTCAGAAAACGGTGCATGAACAGGAAATTCCTGCACATGCACTGATAACCGAAATTATGAACTATTTTCAAAGTATGTTAAAAAAATAGTAACCTAATTGGGTATTTATTTAAAATTAATTGGGCCTAAAATCCAGGGTTATCCATAGTAACCTAGTGGGGTATAAATTAAAAGTAATTGGGCTTAGACCTAAGGTTACTAATAGTAACCTAATACTATTCAAGTATGATTGGGCTTAGTACCCAAGATTACCCTAAGTAACCTAACATGATATTGATTAAGTATGTTGGGCCATGAGCCCTACAGTTACAGTAAGTAACCAAACAAGTTATCATAAGATGATGTAGGGGGGGACATATAACTAGGGATTTCTCATGGATGTTGGTTAGGATACCAACATTTAATGTTATGATTAAGAGTAATATAGGATGATTCTTATCTTACGACCTTTTTAAAAACAGTAAGTTAACCTGTTGTTGCGACCGGTAGGAGCAACAAACTCAGGACATACGTAATAGGTAAGTACAACTCTGCCTACAGCATAGACGAAATTGTTTTACTGCCTGTATGATTTTAAGCTCATGCACTTACGTTATAGTACGTATGATTTATGTCTGGCTGATGTAATGCATATGACTTATGCCTTGATGATGTAATGCATATGACTTATGCCTTGATGAAGTGATGCATATGGTTTATGATTTATTATTATGGCATCATGAAGCATGCTCACTAATGATAAATTACTTGGTAAGAATGAGAACCTAGTTTCAAGTAAGAAACTGCTTTAAAAGACTGTTTTCAAGAAGAAAACTATTTTCAAGGAATTATTCTCAAGAAGAAAACTCTTTCCAAGAAAATGTTTTCAAGAACAAGTTAAGGAAGAGTTTTTCAGTATGATGGCAAGCAAGTTGCCTCGTGTCGTATCGACCTACCACAAGGGCAGGTTTGGTCCACGGTTTGAGTTGGAAATGGACTGGCCGCCCTAACCACTCCATGGCTGCGCGCCACGGTACGTACATTTATGTTAAGTAAGGGGCCCAAAAATATGCTAACATAAGACAGCATAATGAAAGCATAATTGGTTCATGCATGATCTTATTATGAAAATTTTTGTGGATTTATAGTTGTACTTGATGAGCGAAAGCTTACGTCTTACGTCTCGCTTACGTCTTACGTTTATGCTGTAGGTAAGCAACCTGCCAGCAATTTTTGATGCAAGACGGTGGAGCGCGGCAAGGCTACCTGTGAAATCTTGGGATGGGAACCACTACGCGTTTTGTTTTAATTATGTTTGATAGTTAATAGTATGAGTGAGTTTCCAAGATTTAAGTTGGAAAAAAAAATTTCAATATTTTTGCCTATCAAATAAGTTAAGTATTATGTAAGATAAGTAGCTGTGACGGCCCACGTGGGACGGGTCGTTACAGAGTTGGTATCAGAACAAAGGGTTCCATGCCATCCAATTTCACAGCTGCTTGCCAGCGCCACTGTCATTGTAAGTAGAATTAACTTATGTGTATGAGTACTTACTATGTTAATGTAAAATGGTAGAGTTAACGTCATGGATCCGAGGCATGTAAACGATGATCATGATGCTACTTGGGTCTTTCATGGGATAAGCCCATTGTTATTTGATGGGACATGTAGGACGGTATCGCTAGCAGGGTGGCTCAATGATATGGAGACCATCTTTCGAGTATACCACATAAAATCGCACCTTCAAGTAGTGCTAGTTAGTAGGTGTCTAGCTGGATACGCTAGGCTATGGTGGCTAACATTATGGCTACCAGATATCCAAGGAGTAACATGGGCAGATTTCCATGACCTTATTATAGTACGTTATGGGCCTTTTCTTGATGAGGGGGCCAATATGCCGTACTGTGATCAGAAATATACAACGATATGTACATGAGGCGATATCTCAACTACATTGCAGAATGGTACATTGACCTGAACAAATTCATGGGTCATTATTGCCGGAGATTCCGAGATGTAATGTTGCCCTAAATTCTTCGAAAGTTGGATGACCCGGAGTGACAAAAGTTGTACATCATTAGAGACGGGCTACCGCCAGAAGTAAAGTAATTCGTACCACCCCCGATAATGGGAATAGCTTTGGACGCCATGATTGATGCTATTATGGAAGCTGAAATAATAGCATATATGGTACAAGCTCAGGCGGTTGCTCCAGTGGACAACTATATAGTTGAACCTGTCGATGACGCCGGTATTGCGGAGTCGTTATTCCTAGGAGGTCCTGTTTTGCTTGAGGACCCTATTTCATTCTTTCCACTGCAGGAGATTTCCGCCACAGGAGGCGGAGGCCGACGCAGATGAAAATGAATTGGACCCTGTAGAATTCGGGGCTAATCCCGAAGAACACCCCGAGGACCTTCCGATTTTCATCATCGCTAGTGATGATGAAGAAGAAGAGGTTGAGGGAGAGATTGAAGACGAGGATTGGGACGTATTCTCTGACGTGACGACCGAGTAGACCGTTAGATCTAAGTCTGACCTTTATTATTCTATTCTTTTGACCTTAGAATTGTACATAGGATAGGCATGATGGTAAAGTGGTAGACACTTCCATCATATTTTGACTTTGTGTGTGTAGTATGTATAGCAGGTATGACATGTACCCATCAAGTGTTAGACACTGACGGAAGATTATACTTCTTGTATAATGTACGATAAGATAAAGTACATATATGAAATGCATATCTGATGTTATGATATTATGATTAAGTATCAATTAAGAAAGGTGTATGATGGATTCATGATGAAGTCATGATCCGATACGATGAGATCAAGATGGATCTCCAATATGATATTTTTATGTTATGATATGATGATGGAAGATAAGACATGATAAGTTATGACGATTTTATGACACGATGTCTTAGGATATGAAAATTCGTGATGACTTTATGATATGATATACTAAGGTATGATGAGATAAGAAATGCATGAAAGGAAGGATATTAAAAGAATAATAATATCTTTTCTTGTGATTCAGTAGGAATTAGAAGATGGTTCGACCTCGCACACGAGCTAATCCTAATCCGCAAGAGCCTGATCTTGTGAATGTAATAGCGACGCTACAACAGCAGTTGCTAGAACAGCAACAAGAAACGAATCGACAACGAGAACAAATAGCCCAAGTAAACCAAATTCCCCATGCGAATGTCGTTCCGCCCTAGGAAAACCATGTACCTCCAGTAGAACCTCAAGTACCGGAGGTTCATCAAGAAATTCCACAAAATGCTGAAGTTCCATTAGCACCCGTTGGGGTACAAGCAAACCCACCCTGGGTCAGGGAGGATTTGTTATACGAGCACTTCAGGCGGATGAAGGCGCCTAAATTTGAAGGACTCGCGGACCCGATAGAGGTGGACAACTGGTTGATGGATATCCAAGTAATTTTGGATTTCATGGGATTATAAAAACAAGAGAAAGTTCTGTGCGCGTCTTTTGTGCTTAAGAAGGATGCTCGACATTGGTGGATGAGCGTGCAAATGCGTAGGAACGTGGCAACCATGAGCTGGCAAGATTTCATAACTGAGTTTAAAGTGATGTACTACAACCGGGAACTTCTTGCAGCTCAGCAAGATGAGTTCAACAATTTTAGACAAGGGTCAATGACAGTAATGGAGGCTATCAAGAAGTTTGAACAGTTAGCCCGTTTATGTCCTGAACTTGTACCAAATGAAACTGAAAAGGTAAGAAGGATGATGAAGATGTTTCGGACTGATATTGCCAAGCAAGTTAGTGCTGGCAGTAACCCTCCTACTTTGGTGTCTGATTGTATTAGTCGGGCAATAAGAGCCGAGTATTGGATTAATCAAGATAAGGAGGCAAGGGCTCAGATTTTTAAGGCTAAGAAGGAAGAAAAGGCTATAGTGAAGCATCCACAACCCCGACAGAACCCGGAGTTTTATTCAAAGGGTCAGTCTAGTAATATTGGCCAGAATACTAGACAACTCAGGAAGAATAAGAGAAAGGGAAATGTTATGAGCCAGGGCCAACAGACGAATTACCCTCAAAAGAAGATGAACCGGAGTAATGAGGATAATAATAACAACAGTAATAGTAATCCTGTGTGCGCCCAATGTGGGAAGAAGCATGTCGGGATATGTAGATCAGGGGTCAAATACCTGCTACATTTGTGGCAAAAAAGGCCACTATGCGAGGAACTGTACCCTAAACAACCACAACACAAACCCCCAGTTTCCGAACAGAAATCCCAACAGTCAGCTACATGCGGCCCAAGTTAAGATTGAAGGTCCGTCCCTAGCCCAAGGAACACTAGAAGCTCCGAAACCACAGGCCCGGATTTATACCTACACCAAAGGGGACGATGAAGCTGGAACTTCATCGGTGGTAACAGGTCAGATTTCTATCGCCACTTATGATGCACTTGCTTTGTTTGATTCTGGGGCTACTCATTCATTTGTAATCGAAGGAATTTGCCCAGAAATTAGGAAAAGGAGTTGATAGTTTAGAGCAACGCTTCAAAACATCCCGACTGTTAGGAAAAACTCTTCTGTTCGACTACTGGATACGAAGTGTCCCACTAGTCATTTGCGACAAAAAATTATATGTGGATCTTGTTGTGATCAAACTTCAAGATTATGATGTGATCCTAGGAATGGATTTCTTAGGAAAATACAATGCTCAGATTGATTCTTGAAAGCATTGTGTTACATTTAGTTCACTAGGCAAAGAAGGAGTGTTTAATTTTCACGGCCAACCTCGAAGCTTAACAACCAAGCTAGTCTCGGCCATGAAGGCTTGGGAAATGTTAGCTAATGGATGTCAAGGATATTTAGTTAATATGGTGGATAAGGATCAAGAAATGGTGCTAAAGCCGGAAGATGTCCACATTATAAAGGAATACGTGGATACCTCTCCAAGAGATTTAGCTAGACTTCCGCTGGAGCGGGAAATTTCAATTGAGGTAGAATTGTTACCGGGAGTTGCTACGATATCCAAAGCGCCTTATCAAATGGCACCAGCCACTTTTATGGACCTGATGAATCAGATGTTTAAGGAATATCTTGATAAGTTTGTTATCGTCTTCATCGACGATATACTAATTTACTCAAGATCCAGGGAGGAGCACGAACAACACCTTAGGTTGGTGTTGGAGACATAAAGAAGGAATCAACTTTATGCCAAATTCACAAAGTGTGAATTTTGGTTGGTCAAAGTTCATTTCTTAGGTCATGTGGTTTCAAAAGAAGGAACTTCTATCGATCCAGCTATGGTAGAGACGGTCAGTAAGTGGGCCGTACCAAGAAATATTACGGAGATACGAAGTTTCCTTGGGTTAGCTGGATACTATCGACGTTTTGTGGAAGGTTTCTCCAAGATAGCTGCCCCTCTTACTGCCCTTACAAAAAGGGGAAGAAATTTTGAATGGACACATAAGTGCAAAGAAGGATTTCAAGAGCTTAAGAATAGACTTACGAGTGCACCAGTATTAATAATTCCCGACGTGGATGTAGGGAATTTTATAATTTATAGCGACGCCTCTAAAATTGGACTAGGGGCTTTCCTGTACAAAATGGGAAGGTAGATGCCTATGCCTCATGCCAGTTGAAGGACCATGAACGAAATTATCCAACGCACGATTTTGAGCTCAACATGAGGCAGCGAAGATGACTGGAACTCATAAAGGAGTATGATTGCGAGATTCTCTACCACCCTGGAAAGGCAAACAGGGTAGCGGATGCTTTAAGTAGAAAATCATCCGATATGCTGAGGTTCATTGAAACGTTTCCTAAGCCACTTCAAAAGGAGATTTCTGATTCCAACATAGAGATGATAACTGGGAAGTTGTCGTTTCTAACTCTCCAGTCCAATCTCCATGAATCCATCAAGCTTCATCAAGGGAAGGATTCCTTTTTGCTTAAGGCATAGCTATTTGATGGAAAGAATAAAGAGTTTAAGACCGCTGTAGACGGAATGATCAATTTTAAGGAAAAGATATGTGTTCCTAATTTTGAGTTTCTCAAGAAATAGATCATATCCGAAGCTCATGAGACGCCATATTCGGTACATTCTGGTGCCTCCAAGATGTACAAGGATCTTAAGGAGATTTATTGGTGGCCAAAGATGAAGAATGAGATCGTAGAATTCATGTCAAAATGCCTAACTTGTCAGAAAGTTTAGGCTGAACACCGACAGCCAGGTGGAGATCTTCAGAAAATTGAGCTTCCTGAATGGAAATGGGAGCAAATTATGATGGATTTCCTAGTAGGATTACCCAGGACTGCAAGTGGGAATGATACGATTTGGGTTATTGTCGATAGATTAACCAAATCAGCCCACTTTATTGCCATCAAAGCCATTTGTTCGGTAGAAAGGCGTGCCAAAATTTATGTATCTCAGATCGTTAAGCTGCATGGAGTGCCAAAATCGATCATTTCGGATTGTGATGGACGTTTCACCTCGTGATTTTGGACAAGTGTTCACACCGCAATGGGGTCAAAATTCAAGTTTAGTATAACTTTTCACCCCAAATGAATGGCCAGTCGGAATGAACCATCCAGACACTGGAAGATATGATTAAGATCATGTGTTTGAATTTCAAAGGAAATTGGGATCAGAAGCTGCCTTTGATCAAATTTTCCTATAATAATAGTTATCACGCCTCAATCGGTATGGTTCCAATTGAAGCATTGTACGGAAGGAAATGTCGATATCATATCCATTGGCAGGAAGTTGGATAGAAGCAGCTTCAAACCATGGATTTTATCCGTAAAATCTCAGAAGATACCAAGTTGATTAAACAGAAAACAGTGCATGAACAGGAAATTCCTGCACATGCACTAATAACCGGAATTATGAACTGTTTTCAAAGTATGTTGAAAATATAGTAACCTAATAGGGTATTTATTTAAAATTAATTGGGCCTAAAACCCAGGGTTATCCATAGTAACCTAGTGGGGTATAAATTAAAAGTAATTGGGCTTAGACCCAGGGTTACTAATAGTAACCTAATACTATTCAAGTATGATTGGGCTTAGTACCCAAGGTTACCCTAAGTAACCTAACAAGATATTGATTAAGTATGTTGGGCCATGAGCCCTACGGTTACAGTAAGTAACCAAACAAGTTATCATAAGATGATGTAGGGGGGGACATATAACTAGGGATTTCTCATGGATGTTGGTTAGGATACCAACATTTAATGTCATGATTAACAGTAAGATAGGATGATTCTTATCTTACGACCTTTTTAAAAACAAGAAGTTAACCTATTGTTGCGACCAGTAGGAGCAACAAACTCAGGACATACGTAATAGGTAAGTACAACTCTGCCTACAACATAGACGAAAATGTTTTTCTGCCTGTATGATTTTAAGTTCATGCATGTACGCTATAGTATGTATGATTTATGCCTTGATGATTTAATGCATATGACTTATGCCTTGATGATGTAATGCATATGACTTATGCCTTGATGATGTAATGCATATGACTTATGCCTTGATGAAGTGATGCATATGGTTTATGATTTATTATTATGGCATCATGAAGCATGCTCACTAATAATAAATCACTTGGTAAGAATGAGAACTCAGTTTCAAGTAAGAAACTGTTTTAAAAGACTGTTTTCAAGAAGAAAACTATTATCAAGGAATTGTTTTCAAGAAGAAAACTCTTTCCAAGAAAATGTTTTCAAGAACAAGTTAAGGAAGAGTTTTTCAGTATGATGGCAAGCAAGTTGCCTCGTGTCGTATCGACCTACCACAAGGGCAGGTTTGGTCCATGGTTTGAGTTGGAAATGGACTGGCCGCCCCAACCACTCCATGGCTACGTGCCACGGTACGTACACTTATGTTAAGTAAGGGTCCCAAAAATATGCTAACATAAGACAGTATAATGGAAGCATAATTGGTTCATGCATGATGTTATTATGAAAAGTTTTATGGATTTATAGTTGTACTTGCTGAGTGAAAGCTCACGTCTTACGTTTATGCTGTAGTAAGCAACCTGTCAGCAATCTTTGATGCAAGACGGTCGAGCGCGGCAAGGCTACCTGTGAAATCTTGGGATGGGAACCACTACGCGTTTTGTTTTAATTATGTTTGATAGTTAATGTAAAATGTTGTATGTACCAAAACAAGTTTAGTATTTCAGTCAATATATATAAGTAAGAATAGTATGAGTGAGTTTCCAAGATTTAAGTTGGAAAAAAAAAATTTCGGTAGTTTTACCTATCAAATAAGTTAAGTATTATGTAAGATAAGTAGTTGTGACGGCCACGTAGGACGGGTCGTTACAATATTTTTGGCCCCTTACATAACGTAAGTGTACATACCGTGGCGCGCAGCCATGGAGTGGTTGGGGCGGCCAGCCCAGTCCAACTCAAACCATAGACCAAACCTATCCTAATGCAGGTCAGTATGACACGAGAAGACTTACTTAACATTATACTTAAAAACCGTTTCCTGAAAACAGTTTCTTTCTTGGAACTTCATCTTATTCTTACCATATGAATTATCATTAGTGAGCATGCTTCATGATGCCATAAAATAAAGCATAAATCATATGCATCACCTACATAAATGCATGAGCTTAGAAAACATGCGAGCAGTAAAACAATTTCCATATGCTGTAGGCGGAGGTTTACTTATAGGTTATGCTACGTTCTGGGTTTGTTGCTCCAACAGGCTTCAGCAACAAGTTACTTTCCTGTTTCCAAAAAGGACATAAGATGAGGATCATCCTATCTTACCATAAATCATTACATTCAATGCTGGTATCCTAACCAACATTCATCAGTAACCCTAGTTACATGTCCCCACATACAACAATGATATCTTATTCGATTACTAAATGTAACCCTAGGGCACACGACCCAATAACAATCAAACAATATCTTATTAGGTTACTATTAGTGACCCTGGGTATAATCCCAATCATAATTAAACTAATACCCTTTTAGGTTACTAAGGCTCAGTTACTTTTAAAGTAATACCCTATTAGGTTACTATTGGTAACCACGGGTTTTAAGCCCAACCCAATAGCTTGGGTATCCTATCCGGTTACTAATCGTCATCATTTTGTTACCATGTTTTCAAAATAATTGTTAGCCCATGTATTTATTTTTCTTTTTTCTTAACAAAACTTTGTCTAATTTTTCTTTTAAAAGTCTTTTGTAGAACTTTAATCCTTAAAATCATATTTTTATAAAACTGTAACTTTTAAATAAAAACTGTCAAATTTGGAAAACAATCTTTTAAAACAGTTTCATTATTTTAGTTATCAGTGCATGTGCAGAAATTGTCTGTTCATGCACTGTTTTGAAAATCCTGTGCAGGAATTTTCGATTTCCTGCTAGTTTTTACGATCTAGTTTTATCTTAAAATTTGCTTTGAATTTGAAAACGTTTCTTCATGCAAGTTGTAGACCTCAATGATTCCTACAACTTTCATTTTTTTCTCAAATCTTAATTCTGCCTTTAACCTATCCTTTTTCCTTGTTGAAACTGCTTGGCCGTGCACAGGGTCTGGGCAGACCAGGTTCGGATTTTTATAAAAACGGAAGCCTTTGGAGCTTATTTTTCAAAATCTATCCATGTCACCCCTAGGGTTTTCAATTTTCTACAAATTTGTAGTTTTAACCTTTCCAAATTCGGCCTCTAAAGGCCTCAAAATTCCATTTCCAGATTGCTGCCCAATTTAATCCGAAACTGGCACTTTTCAACTTTGGTTGATTTTTACGTAAAATTACGCACACCCTACCTCAAACGGTTGAAATCGTGAGCGTACGACAAACATGTAGCGCGTTACGAATGGTTTCCATTATCATGCATTGGTTTCCCATCATTTCAAACCAAAATGGTAACCTTTACCAAATTAGGGTTTTGGGTTAATTTTTAACCCTTCATTCATCATATATCATCATCACCATTATCATTCCTACAACACCTCTTCTTGAGTATGTGGGGACATATTACAAACACATAATAGGCATTCACACATTCCACATAATTTCTAACACATAGAATCACAAACGTGCACCAAATTATAAGTCAAGACCACTAAACCGTAATCAAGCACATGTCAAGCAATTTAGGCTATTGCATGAAAAATAAAAAGTGAGCATAAGCTCTTACATACTCAACATGAAATAGACTTAAACTTTTGAATCACAACTTAATTAAATTGCGTAAGGGGTTTAGGAGGGTTACCTTTAAGTCTTGAGAATGGCTCTAAGTCTTGGATTAAAAATTTCCCTCCTTACTTTTCTTTCTCAAAACCGACCTTCACTCTTTTTTTTTTCCTCTTTGGCTTCGGTTCCTAGGGGAGGGAGAGAAAATTGAGAATGAACTAGAAAGTTAGGGGCTTCAATAAATGGTCACAAACTTATCCCATCTCACCTATTTATAAGTGAAAATTAATTTCTTTTCTAGAATTATTTTTATTTCTAAAATTGCATATTGGTCCCCAAAAGCAAAATATTTGCTCATTGATCCAATGAGGTGGCCGGCCATGAGGGTTGCTTGTAGGCCAAGAAATCTCTCCATGATCATTCATTTAATTCTTTCTAAATTTTCCAAAAATTTCAAAAATTCACATAATTATCCATGATGAGGTGTCCTCCCATTAGGGCTCCGTTTGGCTTTCCTCCTAATATGCAGTCCATTTTTATACTAATGCAAATATTACAAATATTGTTTTCAACTAATAACAGTACAGTTATACTGGACTGCAGTCCAGAATTTATCTGCACTTAACTGGACTGCGTGTAGGTTTTTCTTAGGACTTGAAGCCACTTAGTCCTTATTGCCCTAAATGTTGTGCTTGATTTTTCTAAAGTGGTCCCGTACCTTATTCTCGCTTCTTCATCCGTAATGACGGTTTTTTACAGTATAATTTCCATACAGCTTATTGAACTGCAGTATCGTCTTAATTATATCTTAGATCATCTGGTCATATGTTGACCGGAATAAAATAATAAACCCTAATTTTGCTTCTTTCATCAAAAGGCCTCATACTTGTCTAAAAAAACTATTATTGAGTCTTATAATATTATAAGAGCTAAAATATATTCTGATAAATCAGATCAGACATTTCACATAAACATACATAGTACAAACTTTGATTCCTTAAAAAGGAAATTGTAAATTTGTAAAAAAGTTGGTTATTACAATGACCAACCAATAACCTGCCTATAACGACCCGGCTACACAGGTCCGTTACCATGCTTACATACCATGCTTACTTAACTTAAATACTTAACTTACTTAAAAATACTCTTGTATTTCATAAAAATACGAGAATAATTTTTTTTTATTCGATACCAAAACTCAAATTTAAAACTTAACTTATTCTCATACTTATTTATATGTACTCAATCGAGTACAAAGTTGTAAAACCGTTTTAACACATTAGATAAACCATACTAATTAACGTTGTAATAAACTTTAAATACTCTCCCGGTACTAAATATTTTTAAGTACCGGTACCATTATATTATTATGATACCCTAGAAATTCATAAGCTTGATTCATGAATTATTATTATGGATTTCCTTCATTAATATACTTCTAATAAATTATTTTGGTGAATATCAAATTTCAATATCACGAATGATAGTAGATGTATCATCAGAGTGATAATGCCGATGATTTAACAATGTTGAGTTTCTCTATTTAAATGAGAAATTTCAAATACATAAAAGATGAGTTGAACGACATATAAATTTATACAAAAAAATTTATTATGTCGTATTAGAAGGATAATGTTAATTTTTGGGAAGAACCCCAACTTTTATTAGTATGTCAATTTAATGATCTTGTTATTTATTTTGATCATAATAATAGTTAAGCTTTGAGAGCATGATTGGGAAACTAATATGTCACATAGATAGAAGATGAGTGATTAGTATTTACTCTTAGGAAATCCAAAGGTGAAAGATTGATTAAGAATTATGCTTGATTTGAAATCAATGGTGTAGATTTTATATTAAGGAATCCTAGGCAAATCAATGGCCAAACTTTGGATGATAAGTGACCAATGAGAGCTTAAGGTAAGGATTGGTGTGATGGAAGATCCAATGGATGAGAATAAGGATGACAACCTTGGATCAAGGGTGGAAATTGGAAGAAAGAAAAAAAAAACAAAATAAAAATGAGAAAGCCTAGGGGGGTGCATGAAACTTCATGTAAGAGATGGCATGGTTTATTTTGGAAAGTTGACCTAAGTAAAAGACAAGTGAAAGTGACCTATTGTCTCCACTTTGTTGAACCAAATTTTCACCCCAAAAAAAAGCCCTCCCTTAAAGTGGCAGCAATGAAGGAAAAAATCAGCCAAAATATTTTCAATTTTACCCCTCAAAAGACAACTCCCCTTGAGGTAAAAGTTGGCTGAAATAAACCCCTAACACTTCATTTTGTTCTCACACAAGTTAAGCTCAAAAACCTTAGCTTCTCTAGCCACCACCAAACTCAAAACAAAAACAAGAACCACCAACACTATTCTCCATCTACAACACTTATAGCACCCTCCTCCATCCATTTTCAAGCTCTAAGAAACCCCGTCACCAAGATCGAAGAAGTGTGAGACGGAGTTAGAGGACGTTTTACTATATGTAACCTAGTGGTATTCTTTATGTTTTAGTCATTTTTGGAGAACTAAAGCAGGATGTTTAGTTATGATCTTAATGTTAAAGTTCTTCTTACCTAGGAAAAAGTTTTGAGAAGAACTTTGGAGATCCGAGATCTTAAAGGATCCACAGAGCATTTTGGTAAGATCTAAGACTTTGTTAGAGTTTGTGGTAGTTGTGGTGATATAGCATGCATTGGAAACTTTGGTATGAAAAATAAATTATACGTTAAGATTTTACTGAGGACAAACTTCATTTTAGACTTTGGAATCACTTGATTTGCTTTTATATGTCTAAAGTTATGTGCATTTGAAGTTGTGACGCAAAACTAGGGAGAAAATGGATCTCTGGTGTACAGACCAGACACGGGTTTATTGTACTCCGAACCCTTTAACCTAAAAAATTTAGGATTAAAAGTTATATATCCAAAAACTATATTCTTTAAGCTTTCCAACAAGGTATCTTACGCCTTGAATGTATATATGTTCAATTTTTGGTGAATTTTACAAGTTTAGACTACGAACCGAAAATCCTTGCTGGGACCCTGTACTAGCCACGGGTTTTATAGATTTAGAGTCAATAAAACATAACTTTTTATAAAACTGTTTTCATGACACAACATAGACATTATAAGCTTTCCAATGACGTATCTTTTGTCTTATTTGGAGTTGTAAGTAAATTGTAATGATTTTTCTAATATTACCTATGGATCTGGATTTGTGGTTCAAATGTGAAACCAACAGTAACAAAACCTATGTTACTAGTATGAAACACTCAAGTACTAAAGGAAATAACTTTTCCACTGTAAAGTAGACGTCTTAAGCTTGAAAATGAGATATCATACGTTTAAAACGAATATGTACGTAAATTTCAATAAATCCCTTAAAATTGTACTGTAGTCTGGTAATCCGAGATTTGACCATAAGACACTTTGAAAAGACATCCATATTAATATTTGAAATGCTTGAAATCTTTGAAAACAAATTATGAATACAGAGACTAGATGTTTCAAGCTTTCCAACAAGTCATCAAGTGTCCAAAATGGAATTATACTCAAATCTAAATAAATCTTATAAGTTAAAATCCTACACCGATAAATCGATTAAACATTAAAATGTGACATAAGGGTAAGTCATAACATATGAACATATTTAGTTATGAAATAAGTTGATTTTAAGTGTATGATCAAATAATGTGAAAAACCCTAACCTTATAAAGTTGAATCACAAGGTTTAAATGGGCCAAGATACAGTATACTAGAGGGTTACTAGGCATATACTAAGAGACTACTAAATGATCATAACTATTGGAATTGTGCCTTACAAGCCCACTAGTAGATGAGAGGTATACACTTAGGTGACTCCTTGTCACCTTAATTGATTGATTAATTAATTAATTAATTAATTAGTAAATTCATAACCAAATGTAATAAATAAAGTAATTAATTAATTAATTAATTAATTAATAATTAATTAATTATAAGAGTTAGTAAGTGATAATTAAGATCGTTACGTTGAATAACTACGTAATTATAATACAAGATTAATTAGTGATTAATTAATCATTAATATAATCATCAAATAACTATGGGTGATTAATTAGAGATTAATCAAACATTTATTAGATTAATCAAATTATTAATTATTAATATCAAAATTAATAATTAATAATTATTATATGAGAAAGAATATTTAAGCAACATAATTTAATTATTAATAATATAATTATTAATAAGTCAATTTAAAATTATATAATTTAATTATAATGACTCAATTAAATAAAGTAATAATTAACTATTACCTAATTAATTAGTTAATTAATTAATTAATCAATTGATTAATTAATCAATTAAATTTTAATAAAAATTAAATTAAATTAATTAAATAATAATTAGTAGAAATTTATTTTAACACTTAATAATTAATATGAATTAATTATTAAGGTTAATTATGATATAAGTAAATTAAGTTCACTTTAGTACATAAAATAAATTAATAAAGTAATATAATTAAGATTATGTCTAATAATGAGATACGGTTAAATCACGACAATTCCTCAAATCTACGAAGTAAGAGATACAACTCTAGAAGTTTAACCACATAAGACAGGTAAGTACAAACCTCACCTACAGCATGGAACAAAATGTTTTTCTTTGTTAATGCTCTACGTTTGCTATGACTTGACTTAATGATGTGATGAGTATATGAGTTATACGTATTGCTTTGATTAAGTATTTGATGTGCATAATTTCTCTTGCACTGACATGATCGACATGCCTCAAATATATTTATGCCATAATGATAGATGCATAGTGACATGTAAATCTACACATTGTCACAATTAATAAGAATGAGGCAAAATAAAATATAGGATTAAGTGTCGTACTAACTTCCAATTATGAGAGGATGTGATAAGAACGAAAGTTATAAGATATGACCTTGGAGGTTGTTGGAGGGTCGCTCCCTGAACTCCCCATTGGTTGCGCGCATATGGGTACGACATAGGGGCCCTTAAGTAGACAAGATATGTAAGTAATAAAGCATAATTGTACACACATAGTTCACCTGCATTTTTGAACATTCATGATGTTACATATGATGATATGATTTGTGAGATATTGTTTGTACTTGCTGAGCGAAAGCTCGTCATTGTGTGTTCGTGCTGTAGGTAACGCGGGTAAGCAGCCCGCTACTTAGATATTTCATGGACTGACGAAGCTGTGTGGAGGCGATGAAGGAAGGGAGTGGGATACCACCACGAATTAAATTTCCGCATTTAGATTTTTTAAATTATTTTGTATCGACTATATTTATAACTACGTTCCAATGTTTTGATACTACTAAACTAGTATGAGTATTTTACGAGAAAAAGACTTTAGACTATTTTCTTTTAATTTACATGAAGTTATAGTTTTTTAAAATATTATCTAGATACGAATTTGAATAGGATAATTATTAGCTAGAGGTTTTCAATTTCCTCAGTTAAAAATTTTAGTAATTCTAACTTTTGTAGTACGAATATGATTTTTTTTTTAAATGTATTTTTTTAGAACCAAATATAAATAAGTGTTTAGATTAAATTAAATAAGATTAAGTAAGTTAATTAACGGTTCAAAAAGTCAGGTTGTTACAATTATCATATCATAACATAAACATATTTTACAAAACATGTGGTGGTGTCCAACCCAAATTTTACAGTCTGCAATGCCATCTTTCCACAGTCTTGCATCAAGCTTTTCTGGTAGGTTGCTTACCTACAGCATGAACGTAAGTTATGAGCTTATGTTAGTAAGTAAAACTTTCTATTCTGCAAAATAATTTCGGTAAAAGAATGCATGAATTGATAATGCATAAAACAATTACGCTTTCTTATGAATCACTTATGCTTTCTTATGTAAACTTGGTTTTGGGCCCCTTACGTATCATGAACATGAGTGTACGTACCGTGGCGCGTAGCTGTGGAGTGGTTAAGGCGACCAGCCCTGTCCAACTCAAACAATGGACCAAACCAAAACCCACCCTCGTGGTAGGTTGGTACGACACAAGAAACTTGCTTTATTACGTGAAGACTTGTTCTTGTTTCGATCATACTTGAAAACTTGAATCTTAACTGTTTCTTACTTGAAAATTTGATCTTGCTCTTTTCGTGTGATTTATTATTAGTGAGCATGCTTGCATGATGCCACAATAATAAAACATAAATCATATGCATCACATACATTAAAACATGATGCTTTGAAAATCATGCAAAGCAGTAAAACATTTAAATCAATGCATGAGTTTTGGAAAAACAACCAAAGTAGTAAAAACATTTTTGCCCATGTTTGTAGACGGAGTTGAACTTACAATTGGTCCTATGCTTTTGAACTATCGTTCCCGTAAGCCACGACAACATGTTATATTCCTATTTTCAAATAGGGCATAAGATAAGAATCGTTCTATTTTACTACAAACCATAACATACTAGATCGGTATCCAATTTGATTACCATTGGTAATCATGTATACAAATCATGTCATAATAAATAGGTATCCAATTCGATTACCATTGGTAATCATAGAATTGTTACTATATTTTCAAGTAACTTAGACTTAGTCTATTTTTCTTTCTTTTTCTTAAAAATGTCTTCTTTACTTGAAAATATCTTAACTTTACAAATCAAGTATTTCTTAACATAAATACTTGAAATTTCATGAAATTGCCTTTTGTAAGACATAATATGTATTAAAATTCACTTGTAAAATTCAAATGGATTTAAACCTTTTTGAAACTATTCTCATAAAATCATAGTCTCTTTTTAAAGAGGTCATAAAACCTTAAAAACTGATTTCAAAACAACCTTTTAATTTGCTTGAATGTATCTGTGCAGGAAATTTCTGGTACCATGCACAGTTTTGAAAATCCAATTTTATCTTTAAATCGGTTTAGAATTTGGAAAAGTTTTCTGCTCAGAAGTTGTAGATCTCATCGAAACCTATAACTTTGGTGTCTTATTAGAAACTGAATTCTGCCTTTAATTTACCCATTTACTGGCCATGTACAGTACTTGGACCGACCAGTTTTCAAAACTCATAAAAAAAAAAGAGGCCTTTGGAGCCCATTTTTCAAAAACTGTTCATGTAGTCCCTTAGGATATTCTGTGTTCTACAACTTTAAAGTTATAACTTTTTCCAAATTCGGTCTCTAAGGGGCTCAAAATTGGGTTTCCATAAAACTGTCCGAATTATTTCGAAAACCGGCAATTTTTATTTTCTGGATTCTTAGCTTAAAAATCCGCACACACTATCTCAAATGGTCAAAGTCGTGAGCCTACGTCAACATGCAGCACGTTGGTTTTGTTCTTAAACTTCTACCATTCACTTATCTCATGTTCTTGAAAAAGACAATATTGATAACTTACTTGTTTACCAACTTGTGTTTTTAGGTTAATTTCTTAACCAACGTACCCATAATATTAACATAATCATCATCATCATCATCATCATCATTCATAAAATCTCCATACTTAAACATGTGAGAGCACAATCACAAACACATGGTGAGCACACATAACATGAGAGAGCATAATCACAAACACATGGTGAACACACATAACCTTAACACTCATCTTAGAGCATAAAATCAAACCCATGCTTAAAGCTAGCAACCAAGATAACCTAAGCATAGATCTAGCATAAACCAACCATTAAGGACCATTATATAGGAAAATAAGAAGCATGAGCTTATGCTCTTACATCCCACAACTTGAAATACATTTAAATCTCATTAACTAAAACTTAATGAAAATCTTAGTTAGAGGTTCAAGAATAATACCTCTAAAGCTTGGAAAGATTGCTCTAGACCTTGGATGAGAGAAATCCTTGCTCTCTACCTCTCCACACACAACCGGCCACTCTTGGCTCTCTGTCTCTTTGTCTCTCTTTTTTTTTTTCCCTTTTTTTTTTCCTCTAAGGCTAGAGAGGAATAGTTGAGAAAGAACTAGAAGTTTGAGAAGCCAACTAGGGCCGTTACCATGCTTACAAACTAATTCTTATGGCGACCCACCTTACGTGGCCGCTACTTCATACTTAACATACTTAAACATACTTTCGTATTTTGTAAAAATACGGAAAGATTTTTCTTTAAATTTCTTTTTAAAATCAAATTTAAACTCAACTTATACTCATACTTATCTATATTTACTTAACTAAGTACTGAGTTTTAAAACCATTTAACACATTTGATAAACCATACTAATTATCATAGTAGTAAACACTATCCCATTACTAAGTACCAGTGCCATCAAATTAGTATAACATATCACAAACATATTTTTTCAAAACATGTGGTGCTGTCCAACCCAAATTTCACAGTCTGCAGTGCCATTTCTCCACAGTCTTGCATCAAGCATGTCCGGTAGATTGCTTACCTACAGCATGGACGTGAGTTATGAGCTTTCGCTCAGCAAGTATAACTTTATATTCCGCAAAACATTTCGGTAAAAGAACATATGAATTGATAATGCATGAATCAATTATGCTTTTTTATGAATCAATTATGCTTCTATTATGAACTTATTATCTTGCTTAACATATGGTCCCTTTATGCGCGTACCAAATGCGCGCAATCCACAGAAAGTTAGGGTTTGCAAGGTCCCTAACAATTCTGGGAATCATATACATAACCCTTCACGATCTACGGAAGGTCTGAGTTTTTTTTTTTTTTTTTTCATACATAATCCTCCACGATCTGCGGGAGGTTGGAACGACACTTTATTATCTTGGTTTAGTCTTAATCATGTCATGTGATTTATTATTAGCGAGCATGCTTACATGATGCCATAATCATAAAACATAAATCATATGAGTCACATACATTAACACATGATGCTTTGAAAAACATGCAAAGCAGTAAAAACATTTAAATCAATGCATGAGTTTTTGAAAAACATGCAAAGCAATGAAAACATTTTGCCCATGCTATAGGCGGAGTTGTACTTAGAAGTCATCCTACGCTCTTGTTCTATCGTCCAAACATGGCACGACAATAGGTTATACTCCTGTTTTCAAACCAGGCGTAAGAATACTTCTTTCCACATTCCTCGACAAATCTTAACATACACATCGATTAATTAGTCGGTCTCCAACCCGACTACCATTCGTCATTAAACTGTTACCATTTAAGAAATCTTGGGCGTTCTCTCATTTTCTTAAAAAATATTTTGTTTTCATGATTTCAAGTATTATCTTGATTTAATACTTGAAATTACCTTTTAAAACCACTTGTAAAATTTTAAAACCCTTTTAAAATTGTTTTCTTTGTAAAACTGTGATTTCTTTTTAATCAGAATCATAAAAACTTTGAAAGCTGCTTTTGAAAATAGCCTTGTAGTTTGACTGAAGGTGCATGTGTAGGAATTTCCTGTACCATGCACAGTTTTAAAAATCCTGTGTAGGAATTTCCTGTACTCTGCACAATTTTGAAAATCTAGTTTTATCTTTAAATCAGTTTAGAATTTCGAAAAGTTTTCTCCATGAAAGTTGTAGATCTCATCGAATCCTACAACTTTTATTTTTTTTTTCCAAAAACCTGAATCTGCTTTTAACTTGCTCGTTTCTCTTTTTTAAAAATTATGGCCGTGTATATTGTCTGTACAGGCTAGTGTCGAATTTTGATAAAAACAGAGGCTTTTGGAGTCTTATTTTTAATAACTGTCCATGCTACCCCCTAGGATTTTCAATTTTCTACAACTTTTCAGTTATAACTTTTTCCAAATTCGGCCTCTAAGGGGCTCAAAATTTAGTTTTCAAAAAACTGTCCAGTTTAATCCGAAAATTGACAGCTTTCAAATTTGTTGGTTTTTGCTTAAAAATCAATGCACACTACCTCGAACGGACAAAACCGTGAGCCTACATCACCATGCAGCACATTGGATTTGTTCATAACATTCAATCATACGCTTGTTTCATCTTTATGAAAACACAATATTTGATAACTTTCTAATTTATCAAATTGTGTTTTTAGGTAAATTCCTTAACCAACATACTTAGATCATTCACATAATCATCATTCATAAATCATCCATATTCAAGCATGTGAAAACAAATTCACAAACACTTGGTGAGCAATCATAACCATAAAACTCATTCTAGAGCATATCACCAAATAAATGCTTAGGGTTATCAACCAAATCATTCGAAGCATAGATCTAGGCCATACCAATCAAATAAAACCATAACATATAAAAATTATGAGCTTATGCTCTTACAACCCAAGCATGAAATACACATAAATCCTTAATCAAAACTTAATGAAATTCTTTGAGGGTTCAGAGGAATACCTCTAAAGCTTGAGGGGTGAATCCAGACTTTGGGATGAGAAAAATTTTTCCTCCTCACTCCACTAACACAACCGGCAACTCTTACTAACTCTCTCTCTTTTATTTTTCGGTTCCTAAAAGTTAGAGGGAAAGTTGGAAGAGAACTATAAATTTTGAGGTTCAACTAAGTGGCTCACATACAACCCCACTTCACCTATTTATAGGTGAAAATTCTTGAATTTTCAACAATTATTTTTTTTTTCTTAAAATTACATATTTTTCCCTAAAAAAAAAATATTTTCCCATAAACCCCCTTAGGTGGCCGGCCATGTGTAGGCATTTTAGGCCAAAAATCCTTTCATAATTATCCATTTCCCCTTATTTTCAAAAATCCTCAAAAATTATATATTTATCCATGATGAGGTGTCCTCCAAGTAAGGCCTTGTTTGGCACTCCCTCCTAATATGCAATCTATTTCCTTAATAATCCAGATATTACCAATACTATTTTGACTATCAACAGTATAATAATACTGAACTACAGTCCAGAATTCATCTGCACTTAACTGGACTGCGTATGGATTTTTCTTAGGACTTGAAACTACTTAGTCCTCCTTACTCCAAATATTATTCCTGATTTTTCTAAAGCAATCCCATACCTTATTCTTAACTCTACATCCGCAATGACGGTCGACTGCAGTATAATTTCAATACTGCTTATTATACTGCAGTATCTCTTATACAGATCATGAGTTATTCTGGTCATACTTAAGCCAGAATAAAAACTTAAATCATGATTCTACCTTTTTACCAAAAGGCCTCGTTCTTGACATAATAAACTTATTATTGAGTATTATAGCTAATTAAATGAGAACTCAAACATATACTGATAATAAAATTATGGATTTCACATTGATATTCATAATTTTCATAAAACATTACATAAACACATAGTACGGACTTAAATTTCTTTACATATAAGGAAATCATGAGTCCGTAAAAATTTCGGTTATTACATGTAGGCTACTTTTCCAATCCTTTCAAGGATTTCAAATGATCCTATGTACCTCGGACTAAGCTTTCCTTTCTTACTAAACCTCATTACTCCCTTCATAGGAGCAATTTTAAGAAAACAGAGTCTCCAACTTCAAATTCCAACGGTCTTCGACGTTTACCGAGATAGCTTTTCTGTCGACTAAAAAGCTATGTCAAGTCTCTGTTTTATCATCTTAATATCTTCAGAGGTTTTTCTAATGAAATCCGTGGTTTGGAGCTGCTTCTGCCCAACTTCTTGCCAACGAATGGGAGATCGACATTTCCTTCCATATAATGCTTCAAATGGAGCCATACCAATCAAGACGTGGTAACTGTTGTTGAAGGAAAATTCGATCAAAGGTAGCTTCTAATCCCAACTTCCTTTAAAATCCAGAACATATGACCTCAGCATATCTTCTAGTGTTTGAATGGTTCTTTCCGATTGTCCATTGGTTTGGGGGTGAAAAGCTGTGCTAAACTTCAATTTCGACCCCATAGCATTATCAACACTCATCCAAAATCGAGAGGTAAAACGTCCATCATGGTTAGAAATGATAGATTTTGGTACCCCATGTAGCCTAACAATCTGGGATACATAAATCTCCACGAGCTTTTCTACCGAAAAGGTAGCCTTGATAGCAATAAAGTGGGCTGATTTGGTTAATCTGTCAACAACAACCCAAATTGTATCATTCCCACTTGCGGTTTTGGGCAATCCAACTACAAAATCCATCAGAGTTTGTTCCCATTTCCATTTTGGAAGCTCGATTTTCTGAAGTTCTCCTCCAGGTTGCCGATGTTTAGCCTTAACTTTCAGACATGTTAAACACTTTGACACAAATTCGGCAATCTCATTCTTCATGTTTGGCCACCAATAGTTTTCTCTGAGGTCCTTTTACATCTTGGAAGCTCTGGAGTGTACCGAATATGGCGTCTCATGTGCCTCTGACAAAATCTACTTCTTAAGAAACTCAAAGTTAGGAACGCAGATCCTTCCTTTAAAAAGAGTATCCCATCCATGGAGACCTTGAATTCCTTAACCTTTTCTCCAAGGAAGAGTTGCGCTTTGAGCAAACAGGGGTCCTTCCCTTGATGGAGTTTAATGGATTCTAGGAGATTGGATTGGAGGGTTAGAATGGATAACTTCCTAATTATTATCTCCATACCAAAATCACTAATCTCCTTTTGAAGCGACTTTGATAGCCTACCAATGGACATCAATGTACCGGATGATTTCCGGCTCAAAGCATCGGTGACTCTATTCGCTTTCCCAGGATGATAAAGAATCTTGCAATCGTAGTCTTTTACAAGTTCTAGCCACCTATGTTGCCTCATATTAAGCTTCTTTTGGGTAAATATGTATTTGAGACTTTGGTGATCCATTAAGATCTCACATCTATTCCCATAAAAATAATGTCTCCAAATTTTAAATGCGAAAACTACCGTCACAAGTTCTAGATCATGCGTCGGATAGTTTCGCTCATGGTCTTTCAACTGTCGTGAGGTGTATGCAACTAATTTTCCTTCTTGCATTAAGACAGCTCCTAGGCCGGTTTTAGAAGTGTCACTGTAAATCATGAAGTTTCATGTTTCCATGTCAGGAATTATTAACACTGGTGCGCTAGTAAGTCTCCTCTTAAGCTCTTGAAAGTTTTGTTCACACTTCTGTGTCCATTCAAACTTCTTCCCTTTTCGAGTAAGAGCCGTAAGAGGTGTAGCTATCTTAGAAAATCCTTCAACAAAACATCGGTAGTATCCAGCTAAGCCGATAAAGCTCCTTATCTCCGTAACACTTTTTGGTGCCGGCCACTTGCTGACCACTTCAACTTTGGCAGGATCGACGGAAAATCCTTCATTTGAAACCACGTGGCCTAAGAAATGAACTCTTTCCAACCAAAATTCACACTTCGTGAACTTGGCATAGAGTTGATTACGTCTTAGTGTCTTCAAAACAATCCTGAGATGCTGCTCATGTTCCTCCGTGGACCTTGAGTAGATTAGAATATAGTCCATCAAGATGATAAAAAACTTATCTAAGTACTCCTTGAATACCCGATTCATAAAATCCATCAAAGCAGCTGGTGCGTTGGTTAATCCAAATGGCATAACAAGAAACTAGTAGCGCCCATAGCGCGTTCGAAAAGCCGTCTTAGGAGCATCCACCTCCTTGATTTTGAGTTGATGGATCCCGATCGTAAATCAACCTTCGAGAATACCGCTGCTCCCCTAAGTTGATCAAAAAGATCATCAATTCTAGGGAGATGATACTTATTCTTGATGGTGATCTTGTTCAGTTCCCGATAATCGATGCACATCCGCAACGATCCATCTTTCTTTTTGACAAATTAAACTGGTGCTCCCCAAGGAGAATGGCATTGTCGAATAAATCCTTTAGTCAACAACTCTTGCAACTGCACTTGAAGTTCCCTAAGTTTATGTAAGAACCAGAAATTTTGATGAACTTGCGATTTCCTTAGATTAAAGGAAAATCCAAGTCTGAATCTTGTATGTTGATATAAAGCTCATGACCTGAGTTGAATATTAGTATATGTTTAAGTTCTCGTTTAATTAGCAACGAGACTCAATAATAGTTTGCTTAGGTCAAGCATAAGGCCTTTTGAGAAAAAGGACAAAATAGGAATTTATGATTTTATGATGGTCAAAGTTTGACCAGGTTGACTTTAGGTTTGACTGAGATGGAACTGCAGTGTAATCAACAGTATGGAAATTATACTACGGAAAACCGTCATTTCGGATGAATAAGCAAGAATAAGCTATGAGACCACCCTAGAAAAATCAAGCACAATATTTAGGGCAATATGGACTAAATAGTTTCAAGTCCTAAGAAAATCCTATACGCAGTCCAATTTTACGTAGATGAATTCTGGACTGTAGTCCAGTATGACAATACTGTTTTTAGTGAAAAACAGTATTGATATTATCTAAGTTAGTAAGGAAATGGACTGCATAATTATATTAATGGATTTTCGGAATCAAGTGGATAATTATGCATGAATTGGAAGCTAAGTGGCTCTATCCTAGCCAACCACCTCGCAGGGACTAAATTGCAAATATTTTATCCTTAGGGACCAAAGTGCAATTTCAAGAAAAGTGAGGTAAGCATGATGTAAGCATGATGATGTCATGATGATGTAAGCTTGATGATGTCATGATGATGTAAGCAAGAGAATTTCCTTGCTCTCCAAGTAATTGGCCGGCCACCTAAGGGCCCTTTTGGGCAAATACATCCTAGTTCAAGGACTTTTTAGCAATTTTGAGAAATTTCAAATCACCTATAAATAGGTGACCCATTTGTTCAAAAAATTTAGAAAATCTAGCCAAACCATGCCAAATTCTCTTCACCTTTTCACTCTCAAAAACAAAATTCAAGGGAGGAAGGAAGAAAGAAAAACAAGAAAACCCAAGGGGGAAAAACTTATAAGAGGGTCGGATTTTAGCTAAAACACCAACAAGAAGTTGGAAAACTTTTTGGAACCCCTTGGCCTAGGGGAGGCCGGTTGTGGTGAGAGGAAAAGAAAGGAAGAGAAAATTTAACTTGTGGCCGGATTTTGAAGCAAGAAGTGGCCGGAATTTGAAGCAAGGGGTGGCTGAAAATTTTGGAGGGTTTCCAAGTAGAGAGGCCGGTTCTAGCACCAAGCAAGGGAGGGAAAAAGTTGAACCCAAACCAAGCCCCAACCTTTGAGTAAATTGAAGTAATTTCCTTTGAACCCTAAGCCTTTCAATTTAAGCTTCAATTTGAAAGTTTAAGTGTATTTCAAGTTGGCTTGTAAGAGCATAAGCTCAATTAATTTATTGCCCTAGATTAGATTTTAGGTTATGTGCTTGATTAGGTTTATGGGTGGTTTTGAATTATGAGCTTTGCATGGTTATGTGCTTATGCTTGCATGATTATTAGGGTTTGCATGCTTGATGAATGAGATGGTTATCTATCCCCAAATATGCTAGGTATGATGAAGAATGTGCATGTTAGGTTGCTAGAGATATATATGAAATGGTTTGTGCAAACCTAAAACCATGCAAACCCTAGTTGGTGCAAAATGAATAATGGTTTGCATGGGCAAGAACGGTAATGTGTTTAAAGAAAACTTCACATTAGAAAGACGCTGTATGACTTGTATAGGCTCTCGGCTGCAGCCGATTGAGGTAGAGTGCGCATATTAGGATGTAAAATGAATCTAATAATGAAAACTGTCAATTCGGGTAAAAACTGGTCAGTTTTCTGGAAAGCTGGTTTTGAGGCCCTTAGAGGCCGAATTTGGAAAAAGTTAAAACATGAAAGTTGTAGAGAAGGGTTTTTCCTAGTGGGTCACTTGAGCAGATTTTAAAAAATAGGCTCCAAAGGCCTCTCTTTTTATTAAAATCCGAGACTGGGAACTCCTGGGCGGGTCAGACTTGTGCTCACAGCCTGGGGACTTCAACAAGGAAAACAGATTAGTTAAAGGCAGAACCGAGTTTTCAGTAAAGAACCAAAGTTGTTGTATTTTTTTGAGATCTAAAACTTTCATGAAGAAAGTTTTCTCAGATTCTAAATAGATAAAACCTGATTTTCCAAAACTGCGCAGGTAATAGGAAATTCCTGCACAGGGTTTTCAGAAAACAGTACAAAAGCAGGAAATCCCTGCACATGCACTAATACTTAAATTAAGAAACTATTTTTAAGTATTGTTTTCAGAGTTTGACAGTTTTTAACTGTCTTTACTTAAAAGATATGATTGTATTAAAATACGGTTTTTATAAGAGATAACTTATAATAACCGGTTAGGATACCGAATTATCGGGTTGTGCCTTACCCTATGATTACCGATAGTAATCTTATAGGGTGTTACTCTAAAAGTGATAAGGCCTTAGTAAGATTAGTAACCTAACGAGTTACTATTGATGTCTGGTTGGGCCATGAGCCCTAAGGTTATAGCTAGTAACCGACCGAGTTCTCTTTAGAAGATGAGGGGGACTTATAACTAGGGTCACTCATGAATATTGGTTAGGATACCAACATTTAATGATTTTAATTTATGATAAGAGAGAATGTAAATAACTCTTATCTTACACCCTGTTTGGAAACAGGAGTATGAACTGTTGTCGTGTCATGATTGGGACGACAAACCAAGAGCGTAGGACAACAGGTAAGTACAACTCCGCCTACAGCATGAACAAAACATTTTTGTTGCATGGCATGTTTTCAAGAAATCATGTATTGATTTACATGATTTACATATGTTACGACGGTTTGTGTTATGATGTTTTATGCTATGATATTTTATGTTATGATGTTTTATATTATGATGGTTTATGCTATAACTACTAGAAAAGAGGGATTACACGACGGGTTTTAATCATCGTGTAAACTTTACACGACGGTTCCCAAACCGTCGTGTAATCCAGCGTCGTGGAAGATAACGCGACGGTTTTAATACCGTCTTCGTATCTTAATTTTACATGACGGTTTCCCAACAGTCTTGTAATCCCGGTAAACAGTTGTCTGGGGGGAGGAAAAAAATGTATATTACACGACGGTTCCTGGCGGAACCATCTTGTAATGCTGGACATTACACGACGGTTCCACGTGGAACCGTCGTGTAATGTTGGGGAGACACACAACATTACACGACGGTTCTAGGGGGAACCGTCGTGTAATGTTGTTACACGACGGTGCATTGTACCGTCGTGTAATATTATTATGTAAAATTTTTTTTTTGAGTTTTTGGTGATTTCCCACGGGTGGCCTAACCTGTATGTTATCCAATACACAATCCAAGATATTAACTTCATTGATCAAACTAAAAATACACACCAATTATTACATTACAAATTTATACATCATAATTAATGAATTCCGCTACATGGCTAACCCATTCTCCCTTAATCAAATCCAAATCCTCAGAAGAATAAAATTGTTTACTTTCAAGTGCGTCAATTCCATTCAACACTATATCCCTCATAAAACCTAAAATAAAATAACCACATTCAACACTTCCCTCTTGGAGAGGACAAGGACGGTTCCAAATTTTGGTTTTACAGTCTCGTCTCCTTCTAATCCCTTCTTCGGTCGTAATCTTCCAATTCGTTAGGGCCCTAGCAAATTAGTAAAATTCAAACTAACTAAGATGCATATAATTAAGTTTGAAAGAAATAACATATTCAAATTGACTTACACGTTCATTAGCTTAGTAAAATCGTCACGTTTCTTCTCCCGAAGAGGATCAAAATAAAGGACGAGGTCCTCCCACCCAAAACCCAATGTCTCCCTCTGTTATGTGGCATAAGATAAAGTCGTTCTTTTGGTGCGTCACGCAAAAAGCTGAGAAGATTGTTGGCTCGCTCTCTCCTGCCAGCATCTTCAGTATATGTTCTCACCGGTGAGATCAAGCTTGGAGACACAAACACAAACTTCTCAGCTTGCCCGTTAATTCTACATAGTTCCTCCAAATATCTGCATAACCGTATCAAAATTGTTACTCTACATGACATATAGAAGAATTTTTAGATAAAAAGAAAATTAAAGATAAAGAATGTCGTACCTCATGTAGACTAATATACAATTCACACTGATTTCTTTTAAATTAATGAACTCATAAATATCTTCAAAGCTCAGAAAGACAGGCATATCAAAACCCATGATCGTGTATGGTATTGGGACCTCAATCTGATTACCTTGACGCATGGAACTATATGCATAATAAGCCAAAGGCCTCATCGCCCTGTTCATGTTATTAAAGTCGAACACCAGTTTTTGTTCTTGCGCACCTTGTTATACCTCAGTTCGAGAGTCGATCGTTTTATTTCCAACCCTTTTTTGGCGTTTTTTGTTGCCAGCTGCTGGGTCGGGAACGTGATTAGGCCCTCGACTCGCCTTGTTCATACTCGTGTCGAGCTCAACTAAACTTTTAGGCCAAGCAACAAACCCATTAACAGCATCCTCCACAGTGGTTATATTATCTCATATTTTCCATCTTTTAAACCCGAAAAAAATCACCTCTAAAAAATGTTAATTGACGTATTGCAAAACACAAAGTTTTACTTATAGAATTAAAAAATAAAGCATCGAAGTATGTTGTGGGCGGGAAAAATTCATGTGTATGCTTCTATACATAATACATGTGTATCAAATCTAATACATGTGTATCAAAGGTAAAACATAATAGTGATTGCTTCTATATTATTCCCCCAAAAACTCAATTTGACATTTCATCGAGCATGTTGTGCACGGGAAAAATTCATGTGTATGTAAAGTGCCAAAACCATTCACAAACCATTAATCTACAAAGAGCAACATTATAAACTAAAACACCCATGTTAAAAAATGGATCTTTATTGACAAACAACAAGATAAAATAGCAAATTTATTTTACTTTGTATATGAAGTTACCTTGCTTTTCTTTCAAGAAGAATAGACACGGCCACACCAAGAGATTGGTGACGGCGGCGGCGGCAATGACGGCGACGGCGGCGGCAACGGCGGCTTGACCGTTTTTTAAAAGAGAGGTGGCGGCGGCTTGGAGAAGGAAGTGGGTACTTGAGAAATTTAGAGAGTGTGAAGAGAAATGAGAAGATATGTGGAGAGAAAAGGAGAGGAAGTTGTATTTAAGTAATGGGTTTTCGCGCGGATTTCGAAAAATGAAAGTTGAAAATTTTCAAAATTTTTTGACGATTACACGACGGTGTATCTGAAAACCGTCGTGTAATATGGGGATTACACGACGGTCCCATGGGACCGTCGTGTAATGCCCCCCGAAAGGGATTACACGACGGTCCCCAGGGAACCGTCGTGTAATCCACCCTAGAAGGTGGATTACACGACGGTCCCAGGGGCCGTCGTGTAATCCACCTCCTGGAGGTGGCTTAAACGACTGTCCCTGGGACCGTCGTGCAACCACCCAGCTTACTGGGCGATTACACGACGGTCCATGGGAGGGACCGTCGTGTAATTCCTTTAACATGGGGATTACACGACGGTCCCACGGACCGTCGTGTAATCCGGCCACGACCCTAGGTGCTGCGCGCGCTAGGCGCACTGGGCGCACGAGCGCGCGCTGCCTGCTGACTTGGGCGTGCGGCCGCGCGCTGCCTTCTGACTTGGACGCGCAGGCGCGAGCTGCCTTCTGACTTGGACGCGCGTGCCCTTAGAGGTGAGCCCGCGCCTCCGCTCCGGGCTAAAACTGATTTTTCATCTCCAATTTTTGCAAAACCCAATTTTTCCCTTGTTTATCTGAAACACTCACAGACACATTCCTCCGAACTAAAAACTTGAAGATTTTGAAAATTATCCAATTTCAAGACATTAAATAAGTGAGCAAAATATCACTTATCAGTTATATACAAAAATTACTCATACTATAGTATTGATCCTTATTCAAAATTAATGTTCAATATATATATAGCAATCAACATAACAAAATAAATATATAATACATCTTGAATTATAATAAAAATAAAGTCATGTGTTGGACAAAATAAATGGCATAATGTTCAAGTTTTTTTCTTTTTTCTCTTTGCTTCCTCAACACGTGTCCATTCAATATCTGGTCGAACCAAGTGGGAAACATCATCATCGAATTCGTCAATCTCCTTAACCGGTGACATTCCCTGTGTGAAAGATGGAATGTCGGAGCAATCTTCGTCAACTTCTTGACCATCACGGAACAATTTTGGCTTCATCGGCACTACTAAGGACAACTCTACATTGCTGGGATCCGTTGTGTAAAATACTTGGATTGCTTGTGATGCCATAATGAATGGATCATTTTTGTATCCCAATCGTCTAAAGTCCACAACTGTGATGCCATCACTGTCAATCCTTACGTAATTATTGTCGGCCCATTTGCACTTAAAGAGTGCTACATGTAAACCACAGTAATCGAGTTCCCAAATATCTTCAATGAAACCAAAATAGTTCATAGTTCCATAAACTGGATTCTTGTCCTTTGCAGATGAAATATGCATGGCCTTAGCACGGATACTAACAACACTATTTTGAACAGGATGCTTCTCATCTCTTTCGCAAGTGTAGAATGTATAACCAATGACGAAGTATGATGTATACCGTGTAACAATCATCGACGGACCTCTAGCGAGGTTCATTAACTCTTGCGAAAAGCCATCCTTCTGAAAGACATGACTTCGTAGCCACTGACGAAACGTCCGATTGTGGTCATCTTGTAGCAACTTTTCATTTTGTCCTCTTCTTGGATTTCTGCTATCTCTTAATTCCTGTAGGTGAAGCTCAATAAAAGGCTCAACTTCAACCCGATTATGTAAAGTATAGAGACACGCTTTCTCCCATTCACATCGATTTACCTGCGATGGAACGTCGATGGATAGTCTTTTCCAGTCAATGTTTGTAGTCTTTGGCAACCCAATCGCTTCCGCGGTCGACAAATACTCGGAGCAAAATTCGACCGATTCCTCCGCAATGTAGCTTTCTACTATACATCCTTCTGCCCTATTTCGGTTCTTGACATAACCCTTCAAAATCTTCATGTACCTTTCAAAAGGATACACCATCTCAAGTACACCGGTCCACATAGCTTCACTTCCCGGACTAAGTGCACCGTTAGATGAATCATTATGTCAAAAAATGAGGGTGGAAAGTACTTCTCAAGCAAGCACAAAGTCTTAACCAACTCTAATTGTAGCGAATCTAGTGTCAATGGATCTATTACCTTAGAGCATATCGAGTTGCAAAATGAGCATAACTTGGTAATTGCGAATCTCACATCCTTCGTTAATACTCCCCGCAAGGCCAGCGGTAATAACTGTTGCATCAAGATATGACAATCATGTGATTTCATTCCAATCAGCCTCAGATCCTTCATAGACACCAACCTTTTGAAGTTGGAAGAAAACCCGTTGGGCACTTTTACAGAAGCGAGCCACTCACAAAGCTTTCTTTTTTCTTGTCTTGATAGTGTGTACTTCGCCGGAGGTAAGTAAGTTGCATTCCCTTTCTTCGTAGGGATCAAGTTAAGTCTAATCTTCAATTCCTTAAGATCCAACCGTGCCTTCTCACCATCTTTGCTCTTATTAGGAATGTCGAGCAACGTGCCCACTATTGATTCACAAACGTTTTTCTCAATATGCATCACATCCAAGCAATGACGAACAAAAAGTGTCCTCCAATATGGAAGTTCGTAGAAGATTGACCGTTTTTTTCCAAGGTCCGTCTACCACAGGATCATTGTTACGCCGTTTTCTTTTCCCGAGCACCACTTTTAAATCCTTAACCATCTCATAAACGTCTTCGCCCGTCAAAATTCGGGGAGGGTTTCTTTCTTCCGTTTTGCCATCGAAAGCCTTTTTCTGTTTGCGGTATCGATGATTTTATGGTAAGAATCTCCTATGACCAAGGTAAACGGTTTTCTTACCATTCTTCAATCGGATGGAGGATGTTTCTTTCATACAAACGGGACAACCGATAGAACTCTTGACTGAATAACCATATAGATTTCCATAAGCAAGAAAGTCATTGATTGTCCACATCAACATTGCACGGAGTGTGAATGTCTCTTGACGGTAAGCATCTCTAACTTCGATCCCCTTTTCCCATAAGCTCTTTAGATCATCAATTAGTGGTTCTAAGTACACATCAATGTCATTCCCTGGTTGTTGAGGACCAGATATCAATAAAGTCATCATCAAGAACTTTCGCTTCATGCTCAACTTCGGAGGGAGATTGTAGTTGACAAGTATGACGGGCCAAGTACTATGCCTACTACTCATATTACCGTGTGGGTTAATTCCGTCCGCCGACAAACCAAGACGTAGATTCTGTGGTTCCGCACAAAATTTAGGATGATCGGCATCAAAGGTCTTCCATTGTGGTGCATCAGTTGGATGTCTATGCATGCCATCTTCAACACGTTTATCATGGTGCCAAGTCAAATTCTTGGCATGCTAGGCATTACGGAATAAACGCCGTAGACGCGGTGCCGGAGGAATGTACCATAACACCTTTGCCGGCACACCTTTGCTGCAATTCATTGGATTCTTGTCCTTCTTCCATCTTGACTCCTTACAAACCGAACATTCATCCAAATCCTCGTACGCATTTCGGTAAAGGGTGCAATCATTTGGACATGCACGAATTTTTTCATATTCCATTCCCAAAGTGCTCAATGTCTTCTTAGCTTCGTACATACTAGCGGGTATTTTATTATCAACCGGTAGAACCTCCCTTAGAAATTCTAAAAGAGCCGTGAAACTAGAATTTGTCCACCCTCCCAATGCCTTCATGTTCTATAATTTGACCAATGCGGACAATTTCGTATATTTACTACACCCGTCATACAAGGGCATCTCGACATCATTCATCATTGCTTCAAATAACTCCGGACGATGCACAAACTGTTCTTCCAAATCATTAACCATATCAAAAAAATTATCTCCTACATCTTCCTCAATAATAGGTTCTTTCGCTTTGTTGTTCGATGATGGATTAAAACACATTTCACCGTGTAAATACCATGTTTGGTACGAACAAATAATCCCACGCGCAAGCAAGTGTCTTCCAACTTCATCAACTGGATGAGATCTATGATTTCCACAATCCACACAAGGACATCGAATCTTATCATTCTTCATGTGAGTTTCCACAAATGACAAAAATTCTTCAACACCATCTCGATATTTTCTAGATAATATATATATATATATTAAGCTATTGAAAAAAGTACAAATAATCATACTTAAAAGAAGAAGAAAAAAAGAGAATATATACCATTTTTTACATCTACTATTAATCGTCAATAAAAATCAAATAACTAAAAAGAAGAGTAAGTAATAATCACTATACTTACAAATATTAAGTATACGCGAGTATTGGTTTCGCAGTGGAGGAGACGTGGTTTCGCAGGTCTCTGTGATGTTTTTCGCGGTTGCGCGATAGTTCTGTGCTGAGATAAAATGAGGGTTGCTATTAGGGAAAAAAATGTGGGAATACACGACGGGTTTTTAAAACCCGTCGTGTAATCAAGAGATTACACGACGGTTCCATGGAACTGTCGTGTAAAGTACGTGGGTCTTCCACTTTACACAACGGTTCCATGGAACCGTCATGTAAAGTGGCTTTAAGCCTACTTTGCACGACGGTTCTCTGGAACCGTCGTGTAAAGGCAAACTTTACACGACAGTCCCAAGGAACCGTCGTGTAAAGTTAGGTTTACACGACGGTTCCAAGGAACCGTCGTTTAATCTCTGTCGTGTAATCTACCTTTTGTTAGTGTATGATGTTATGTTATGATGTCTATGCTATGATGTCTTATGTTATGGTGTTTTATATTACGATTTGCTATTATGTTATGTTATATGTTTTGATATAGTGACATCATGAGGTATGTTCACTAATATTAAACTACATGGTAAGAACAAGTTTTTAAGATAAGATAAGACAAGCTAATGTTATTGTGTCGTACTGACTTGCCACGAGGGCGGGTTTAAATGGTTTAGTCTATGGTTTGAGTTGAACTGGACTGGCTGCCCCAATCACTCCATGTTAAACGATTTGTTTCATGGTTTGAGTTGGATTGGACTGGCCGCCTCCAACCACTCCATGGCTATGTACCACGATACGTGCACGCATGACATGTAAGGGAACAGAACCAAGTTAATATGTGAAAGCATAATTGATTCATAAGAAACCATAATCGGTTCATGCATTCTTGCACTAAAAAAATGTTTTGCGGATTGAATGTTGTACTTACTGGGCTTAAGCTCATTACTTACGTTCATGCTATAGGTAACCAACCTACCGGCAATTGCGTGATGCAAGATTGTGCAGTGATGGCTCTACAGACTGTGAAATGTGGGATGGATACCGCCACAGATTTTGAAATTATGTTTTGTAAAATATATTTGTAAAATGTGTTATGTTATGTTATGTTATAATAAAGTGATAATATGGGCAATGAATTTTTTTCAAGAAGAAAAGTATTTTTAAGAAATCGTTTTCAAGAACAAGGAAAAGTTTTCAAGTATGATGGCAACAAGTTGCCTCGTGTCGTATCAACCCACACTAGGTTGGGTTTGGTCCACGGTTTGAATATGATAGCTTTCAATGTGGTTATGAAAGCACGGTACTCAAGTGAGTACATATGAATATGTATGAGGTTAAGTCCAGTTTAAAGTAAAGTAATAAAAGAAAAAAAAATTACTCTGGAATTTTCAGTAAGCTTAACGCTTTTTGAATCAAGAAGTAAGTTAAGTAAGCGCGGAAGTCACGGCCCTACGTAGGTCGGGGTCGTGACAGTTTAGCAGGTGCCATACAGTAAGGTGCCTTGGATATTGGTGCTGATCTGGGCAAAAGCTCGATCTCGAAGGAAATCTCCCACTCCAGGGGAAGTCCTGGTAATTCTTTAGGAAAGACATCCACATATTCCTTTATAATTGGGACATCTTCCAGCTTTAACTCAATCTCTTGTGCTTTGCCCACTATGTTAGCTAAATATCTTTTACATCCATTAGCCAACATCTTCCATGCCTTCATTGCCGATACCTGCATTGATGATGAATTTCGTGACTGATCGTAAAAGTTGAATTCCTCCTCGCCAATGTGATTGAGCATAACACAACACTTTCGACAATCAATCTTAGCATTGTACTTTCCTAAGAAGTCCATTCCTAGGATAACCTCATAATCTTGAAGCTTGATCGCAACAAGATCCACGTACAATTCTCTGCCACAAATGACTACTGGAACATTTCGTACCCAATAGTCAGATAGAAGAATTTCTCCTGACGAAAGGGAGGTTTTGCAGGGTTGTTCTAGTTTAACAGTACCTCTTCCTAATTTCTGGGCAAACTCCTTCGATACAAACAAATGAGTGGCACCAGAATCAAATAAGGCGATTGCATCAAAGGTGGTGATAGAAATCTGACCTGTTATCACATGAGAAGTCCTAGCTTCAACATCGCCTTTAGTGTAAGCATAGATCTTAGCTTACGGTTCAGGAGCTTCTAATCTTCCTTGTGAAATCGATGGACCTTCGATCTAGGCTTGCACCGCATGGAGCTGATTGCTTGAATTCTTATTCGGGTACTACTGGTTCAGATTCTCATTATTTGAGGTACAATTCCTGGCATAGTGGCCTTCCCTGCCACAAGGATAGTAGGCATTTGTCCCCATTCTACAAACTCCAAAATGCTTATTTTCACATTTCGCGCACACAGGATAATTATTACCCCCAGTACCTTGGTTATTCTTCTTATAAGGGTAATTCCTCTGTTGACCCTGGTTGGAAGCATTTCCCTTTCTTTTGTTTCTCCCGAACTGCTTGGAATTCTGAGCAGAATTACTATTCTGGACCTTTGGATACAATTCATGAGTTTGCTTAGGTTGCAACTGCTTTAACATAGCCTTTTCTTCCTTCTTAACTTTAAAGATCTGCGTCCTCGCCTCCTTATCCTGATTGATGCAATACTCAACTCTTATAGCTCGACTTATACAGTCAGCTACAAGGGTTGGAGGGTTGCTGCCTACACTTACTTGTTTGGCAATATCTGTCCGAAACATCTTCATTATTCTTCTTACTTTCTCCGTTTCATTTGGTACAAGTTCCAGACATAGGTGAGCTAGTTGTTCAAATTTCTTGACAGCTTCCAGTACTGTCATCGATGCTTATCTCATACTGTTAAACTCATCTTGTTGAGCAGGAAGAACTTCTCTATTGTAGTACATCGCTATGAATTCAGTCACAAAATCCTGCCAACTCATGGTTGCAATGTTTCTACACATTTGGATGGTCATCCACCAATGTCGGGCATCCTTTTTAAGTGCAAAGGAAGCACAAGGGACCTTTTCCTGTTCCATGAGTCCCATAAAATCCAAAATTACTTGGATATCAGTAAGCCAATTATCGGCTTCTTTCGGGTCCGTATGTCCCTCAAATTCAGGTGCCTTAATATGCCTAAACTGTTCATACAATAAGTCTTCTCAAACCATAGGTGGGTTCGCTTGCAATCCTGCTGGTGCGGATAGTGCTAACGGAACTCCTGGATTCCGGGGAATCCGTTGATTCACCTCTGGCATGTCATGCCCCGACTGATGTAAGGCCGCGACACCGTGATTACTTAACTTAAATACTTAACTTTGCAATGACCCAATTTCGTATGGCCATTATCTTACCATGCTTACTTAAACATACTTCATCTTAAAACTTACTTTTGCCTTGCGTAAAAATGTGGAAATATTTTTTTATTTTCATTCTTTCTTTATTTCAAAATTCTTTTTAAACTTAATTTTAAACTTGACTTATACTCATACTTATTTATATGTACTCACTCAAGTACCAAGCTTTCAAACCACGTTTGAACAAATCATACTAGTTATCATAATCATTTACCCATACCATCGACTTATCATAACATAATACAAATACATTTTATATAACATATTTCCAAAACCCATGGCGGTGTCCAACCCAAAATTTCACAGTCTGCAGTCCCATCTCCCCACAGTCTTGCATCAAGAATTGCCGGTAGGTTGCTTACCTACAGCATGAACATAAGTTATGAGCTTCTGCTCAGTTAGTACAACTTTCTATTCCGCAAAATATTTTTAGTAAAAGAATGCATGAACTGATTATGCTTTCTTATGAATCAAATTATGCTTTCTTATGTTAATTTGGTTTTGGCCCCCTTACATATCATGTGTGCACGTACCGTGGCGCATAGCCATGGAGTGGTTGTGGCGGCCAATCCAATCTAACTCAAACCATGAACCAAATCGTGTAACATGGAGTGGTTGGGGCAGCCAATCCAGTCCAACTCAAACCATGGACCAAACCGTTTAAACCCGCCCTGTTGGCAAGTCGGTACGACACAAGAAAACTTACTCGTCTTATCTTATACATGAAAACTTGTTCTTAGTTGATCATACTTGAAAACTTAAATCTTAAGTGTTTCTTACTTGAAAACTTAATCTTGATCTTATCATGTGATTTATTATTAGTGAACATGCTTTCATGATGTCACAATAATAAAACATAAAACATAAAGCATAGAACATAAAACATAAAACATAAAGCATATGTACATCATGTAAATCAAAGAATTAATTTTTAAAAAACATGCAATGCAATAAAAACATTTTGCCCATGATGTAGGCGGTGTTGTACTTACAAGTCGTCCTACGCTCTTGGTCTATTGTTCCAATCAAGGCACCTTATTTATTGTTTCAAACAAGGCGTAAGATAAGAGTCGTTCTATCTTACTTCAAACCATAACATACTAGATTGGTATCCAATCTGACTACCCTTGGTAATCTTAGATGCCCACCCTAACAAAGTAAACAGATATGCTATCCGATTACCATTGGTAATCATGGATACACACTATAACATAATAAACCGGTATTCTATCCGGTTACCATTGGTATTCATAGGCCCATAAATTGGTATCCCATACGATTACCACTGGTAATCACAGATACAGGCTATAACATAATAAATTGGTATCCCATCCAGTTACCATTGGTCATATACTTGTTACCATATTCTTTTGTTTTGAAAATATCATAACTTTATAAATCAAGTATTTCTTGCCATAGTACTTGAAATTACATTGTACGCTTTTTTGAAAATCATTTTCATAAAATTTCAGTCTCTTTTCAAAGAGATCATAAAACCTTAAAAAATGCTTTTAAAACATCCTTTTAATTAACTGAAATGCATGTGTGCAGGAATTTCATGTACCATGCACAGTTTTGAAAATCTTGTGCAGGAATTTCCTACACCCTGCACAGTTTCGAAAATCCCATTTTATCTTTAAATCGGTTTAGAATTTTGGAAAACTTTCTTCATGGAAGTTTTAGATCTCATCAAAAGCTACAACTTTTGTCTTTGATCAAAACTTAAATCTGCCTTTAACTTACTCGTTTTTCCCTTTGAAACAATTTTGGCTATGTACACTATTTGTACAGGCCAGTCTCGGATTTGATAAAAAAAAAGAGGCCTTCGGAGCCTTATTTTCAAAAACCGTCCAAGTTACCCTCTAGGATTTTCCATTTTCTACAACTTTGCAGTTTTGACTTATTCTTACTTCTTCATCTGTAATGATGGTTTATCGCAGTATAATTTTCATACTGCTTACTATACTGCACTACCATCTTAATCATATCTTAAATCATCCTGGTCAAACATTGACTGGAGTAAATCATAAATCCTCATTCTGCCTCTTTCATCAAAAGGCCTCATACTTAACTAAGTAAACTATTGTTGAGTCTTATAATGTTATAAGAACTCCCACATACTCTAATAATCAAATTAGATCATGAGCTTCATATTAACATACATGGTTCAGACTTAAATTTTCCTTGTATCTAAGGAAATCACAAGTTCGTCAAAATTTTGGGTTATTACAATCTACCCCCCTTAAAAATTTTCGTCCTCGAAAATTTAGTAGTTCTGGTTCTAATGCTCCCAAAAATGAAGCTGACTGAGTTATTGATCTCAAAACACTCTATCGTCTTAAAACTCTTCTTTAAAGCATAGAATCGATCTCCTGATCTCATTGTCCTGCAACCTGCAGACTGCATACTGCATACTGTATCATACTGCATACTTTCTTATTTTCATACCTTCATACCTTTATACTTTCATGCGTTCATACTTTCATACTTTCATGCTTTCATCCTTTCATACTTTCATACATTCATACTTTCTTGTGTTCATACTTTCATATTGCATACTTTCATCATACTGCATACTTTCATACTGCATACTTTCACTTTCATACGGTATCACAAGAACTATATGCATAAAAAACTTAGCAAGTATTTCATATAACTTGCCACATTTGAAAAGCACATCATATCAATCATATAACTTTTTCATACTTGAAAAGTATATCGTATCATATAACTTTTTACACTTGAAAAGCATATCATATCATACATTTAAAACACTACTTTTTAACTTTAGTTGAGGGGCTCAGCAAATATATCACATTAAAATATTTTTCTTTAAATTTAGCTGAGGCTGAGGATCCTCTAATACTAGTACCAAGGCAACTTGCTTGCCATCATACTTGAAAAAAAAAAAATTTCCTCACTGGAAAACGGTTCTTGAAAACAGTTTTTTTTTTAATTATTTTTTAAAAACAGTTTCTTAAAAATTGTGTCTTGAAAAAAGTTTTTTTCTTGAAACTTGATCTTATTCTTATTATAACCCTTTACTTTTCTTTATGGCCCCTTTCTTGGAACTCTGTTCCTCAAGGATTTGGCCCCTTATATGGCCCCTATCTTGGAATTCACTTCCTCAAGGATCTCGCCTATGACCCCTATCTTGGAATTTTCTTCCTCAAGGATTTGGCCCTTTAATAACGTAAGTTGGTTCTAATAAGCATAAGATCAAGATTTAAGCATCTTACATAAAAATAACTTCTTTGAATCTTTTCAAAGTCAATCATAGAAAACCATAAAAAAATAGCTTAATTGAAAACATTTTTTTTTAAACATAATACCGTTTGAGTGATGCAGTGAAGGGTATACTTAAATCAACTAGCTACTTGCTAGATAGTAGAAGCTTCTTTCATTGCTTCTAACATTTCATTCATAGCACGAGTGCATAATCATAACCTTTAGGAATATCTAAAACTTCCCATCATTGCATAATTTCTATTACTAAAGGATCATATCCTCACTTCCATCGTCAAACTCATAGCCATCATCATAGTCTACTAAATTGTTGTTGGCAACATCCAACTCATTGTTTGTGCATCGCCTTGATGCTACCAATGAGTCAAGGCACTACCAAACACTTTTCCATATCTAATATTACTCTGATAGGGGCAAAAGTTTCACAATCATGAAAATTAAATTCCATAGTGTCAATCCAATTCCTTAGAATGGAAGATTCTTGGTATCACCCTACAGAGGTAAGGTGATAGGCTATCTGATCTCAAAGCCTATACATTTCTTATTGCTGTTCTAGCAATTATAGTTGCAACTTAGCCACTACAGTTGCAAGATTGGGCTCTTGCGGAATTTGGTTCGGTCGTACGCATAGCGAACAATCTTCTAATTTGAGTTCCTAATTTATCTCAAGAAAGGATATTATTACATTTCTAATACCCATTCTTTCATTCATATCTTATCATATCATATCATAAAAACATCGTAACTTATTGTATCATGCTAGAGATTTATCATGATCTCATCATATCACATTGTAAGCTTAGCTTATCCATCACGATTTCGCTGCGCAACTTTGATCCACTGGCAGTAATGGCCCATAGACTCATTCGGATAAACACGCCAAGCAGCAACATAGCTGACGTATCGTCTCATGTACCTATCCTGGTATATCTTGGGATCGTGATAATACATAGGCGGTCCCTTTCCAGGCAATGGTCCATATCTTGGAGTGATCAGGGCTCCAAAGTTTGTTCTGGTGTCGTTAGGAAAAACCATTTAGGAACCTCCTCTCAAGGTCGCCTAGGCCAAGGCACCATACACGAGCCTCCCCAACCAAGCATCATCTGGCAAGTATAACTTGATGATACGCCCCTACATGACATAATCTGAAGAGGATCTCCGTACTGTGCAGCCACTTAGCTAATACAGCTACTCCCTGAGTCCCATCGAAGATGCGTGACTCCATTCCCCAGAATGCCAACGAAGTCTCGCGGTCTTCTTCAATCACACCCGGGTTTGACGCCAGGTTCATGTCTTTATCATTATAATACTATAACATCACAAATTAACATACATGAAATACAGTAAGAAAACAATCTTCCAAGAACAATGGAGGTGGCGGCAGAACTGTGAAATCGGATGGCAGGAAACCCGCTCTGAAACCGTCTTTATCATGCCCCGACCTACGTAGGGCCATGACACCTTGCTTACTTAACTTAAATACTTAACTTTGCAATGACCCAATTTCGTAGGGCCGCTACCTTACCATGCTTACTTAAACATACTTCATCTTAAAACTTACTTTTGCCTTGTGTAAAAATGCGGAAATATTTTTTTATTTTCTTTCTTTCTTTATTTCAAAATTCTTTTTAAACTTAATTTTAAACTTGACTTATATTCATACTTATTTATATGTACTCACTCGAGTACCAAGCTTTCAAACCACGTTTGAACAAATCATACTAGTTATCATAATCATGTACCAATACCATCGACTTATCATAATATAATACAAATACATTTTATATAACATATTTCCAAAACCCGTGGTAGTGTCCAACCCAAAATTTCACAGTCTGCAGTGCCATCTATCCACAGTCTTGCATCAAGCATTGCCGGTAGGTTGCTTACCTACAGCATGAATGTAAGTTATGAGCTTATGCTCGGTAAGTACAACTTTCTATTCCGCAAAACATTTTTAGTAAAAGAATGTATGAACCGATTATGCTTTCTAATGAATCAATTATGCTTTCTTATGTTAATTTGGTTTTGGGCCCCTTACATATCATGTGTGCACGTACCGTGGTGCATAGCCATGGAGTGGTTGTGGCGGCCAGTCCAATCCAACTCAAACCATGAACCAAATCGTTTAACATGGAGTGGTTGGGACAGCCAATCTAGTCCAACTCAAACCATGAACCAAACCGTTTAAACCCGCCCTTGTGGTAAGTCGGTATGACATAATAAAACTTACTCGTCTTATCTTATTACATGAAAACTTGTTCTTAGTTGATCACACTTGAAAACTTAAATCTTAAATGTTTCTTACTTGAAAACTTTATCTCGTTCTTATCATGTGATTTATTATTAGTGAACATGCTTTTATGATGTCACAATAATAAAACATAAAACATAAAGCATATGTACATCATGTAAATCAATGCATGAATTTTTGAAAAACATGCAATGCAATAAAAATATTTGCCCATGCTGTAGGCGGGGTTGTACTTACAAGTCGTCCTATGCTCTTGGTCTCTCGTTCCAATCAAGGCACGACAACATGTCATATTCTTATTTCAAACAAGGCGTAAGATAAGAGTCGTTCTATCTTACTTCAAACCATAACATACTAGATTGGTATCCAATCCGACTACCCTTGGTAATCCTAGATGCCAACCCTAACATAGTAAACCGATATCCTATCCGGTTACCATTGGTAATCATGGATACACACCATAACATAATAAACCGGTATTCTATCCGGTTACCATTGGTAATCATAGGCCCATAAATTGGTATCCCATCCGATTACCACTGGTAATCACAGATACAGGCCCTAACATAATAAATTGGTATCCCATCAGTTTACCATTGGTCATATATTTGTTACCATATTCTTTTGTTTTGAAACTATCATAACTTTATAAATCAAGTATTTCTTGAAAATCATTTTCATAAAATTTCAGTCTCTTTTCGAAGAGATCATAAAACCTGAAACTGCTTATTAAACTTCCTTTTAATTAACTGGAATGCATGTGTGCAGGAATTTCCCGTACCATGCATAGTTTTGAAAATCCTGTGCAGGAATTTCTTGTACCCTACACAGTTTTGAAAATCCCATTTTGTCTTTAAATCAGTTTAGAATTTGGGAAAACTTTCTTCATAGAAGTTTTAGATCTCACCAAAAGCTACAACTTTTTTTTTTTTTTTTGATAAAAACTTAAATCTGCCTTTAACTTACTTGTTTTTCCCTTTGAAACAATTTTGGCCGTGTACACTGGATGTACAGGCCAGTCACGGATTTTGACAAAAACAGAGGCTTTTGGAGCATTATTTACAAAAACCGTCCATGTAGTCCCCTTGGATTTTCCATTTTCTACAACTTTACAGTTTTGACTTTTTCCAAATTCGGCCTCTAAGGGCCTCAAAATTCAATTTCCAGAAAACTGTCCAGTGAAATCCGAAAATTGGCAGTTTTCATTTTTTTGTTGCTTTTTGCTTAAAAATCCATGCACCCTACCTCAAACGGGCAAAGTCGTGAGCCTACGTCAACATGCAGTGTGTCGGATTCATTCTTAACATTCCATAACTTACTTATTCATCTTCATGAAAAACACAACATTTAATAACTTTCTAGTTTACCAAATTGTGTTTTTAGGTTAAATTCCATAACCAACATACTTAGATTAACCATCATTCACCAACCATCCATATTCAAGCATGTGAAGGCATATTCACAAACACTTGGTAAGCAATCATAACCATAAACTCATTCTAGAGCATAAAAATCAAACCTATGCTTAGATCTATCAACCAAATCACACTAGGGTTAATTTCACTTTTAGCACCTGTGGGGAAAAGAATATTAAAATCAGCATTTGTTTTTCATCCCTTCATTTCTAGCGCCGTCACGTCATAAAAGCTTATGATATGTGGGGCCCAACTACATTGAATGCATGTCAAATTACGGGTTTACCCGCATCTCCCTCACATGCCCCAAAAAACTGTGCCAAACCAGCATCTACAGTATTTTAGAGAGAGAAAATGAAATCTAGAGAGAGAAATAGTTGCAATCGGTCGGAACCGCTCGGAAACAGTCCGAAACCACCACGAAAGGCATCTATAAACAGCTTCGTGATATAAAATGCCACCTACTTAGAATAGTTAAAAAAACTGACACCAGAGATCGAGAGAATGGTGGCCGATGAAGGGTTGAGGGGAAATCGAAGTTAACGAATCAAAGAAGTCGAAAGTTAAAAAAATTCCTTTTTCGTTTCAATGTTTAAAAAGTTAGCGTTTAACGCTTCGTTTGCAAAGGGGAAAAAATTTCATTATGAAAATGAATTTGTTTAATAGTTGGTCTTCTTACAGGATATTTTCATAATGACCGCCTGGTAATTTTCGTTGTGACCCCTGTAACTGTTAAATTTTTGCATATAATTTTTGTCACAACGATATTGACCAGGTGGTCATTATAAAAATGACTCGTTTTTGGTCAAACATCCTTCTACTGGATGGGTCATTTTCATAATGACCCCATTGTCATTATCGTTGTGACCCATATAAATTGTCAATACGGTTACGTATTGGTCAAAGTGTTAGACGATCGGTCATAATAGTAATGACCTCCCGGTCATAACTGTTATGACCCCTGTGTTAGACTGTCGGTCATAACAGTTATGACCGTCTGGTCATAACTATTATGACCTCTGTGTTAGACTATCGGTCATAACAGTTATGACCACCAGGTCATAACTGTTATGACCACTCTGTTAGACCAGAGGTCATAACAGTTATGACCACCTAGTCATAACTGTTATGACCTCTGTGTTACACTATCGGTCATAACAGTTATGACCGTCTGGTCATAACTGTTATGACCTCTGTGTTAGACTATCAGTCATAACCTGGTCATAACTGTTATGACCTCTATGTTAGAATGTCGGTCATTTGCATAATGACCCCCTGGTCATAACTGTTATGACCGATGTCATGGGTCAATATGGTGACGTATTGGTTAAACCCTAACAAAATGTTTTGCCCACTCTCCTGCCCATTTCAATCCCGACATTACAGTACCCTAAATTTTGAAAACTTTATCTTTCGGTTTTGTTCGTCATTTTTCTCTCAGTGAAGCCTCACGAATCCTCTCTGCACCATTACCCACTGATCGAAACTCACTCTAAGTCCAACAAATCTGAACACAACAAATCGAAAACTCGTCACAGTTTTGTTGATTCGTTCGGAAAAAATTTGCTTGAAAACAAAACATAAGCCATCCGTTTATAAAATTTGGTTTATATAAATATTTGGGTTTTCGTTGATGATTTTTTAATTGTAGGTGATATCGGTAATGAGTTATTTTTTTTGTGATCATCCTGTAATTTTGTAATTGTCATTTTTTTAATTACTCTGTGGTCATATTAATAATTACTCTGTTTTATATTATTTTCCTTGGGGTGGTCGTTTTCATGATGACCACCTCGTCAATTCCGCGGTTTGCCGTATTAACCATATACAGAGGTCACAACGATATTGACCAGGTGGTCATCAGAAAAATGACCGTATTTGTAAGAATACTAACAGTGATTGATTTGCAACCCGACATTAATGCCAAATCCTCGATTTGTGTGTAAAGGGATAAAAAAAATAAATCAATTAATTTGCATAACTTTTGATACTTCTACAGGATCGGTCATTTCCATAATGACCACATGGTAAATTTCGTTGTGACCCCTTTAAATCGTGAATTTCTGCCTTTAATCTTGGTCACAACGATATTGACCAGGTGGTAATTGTGAAAATGACCGTATTTATACGAATCCCAACAGTGACTGATTTACGTCCCGTCTTCTGTAATATCCAAAATTTCTACGAACTCATGATTTTCTTGTATATAAGAAATCTAAAGCTCGTATTATGTGTAATTTTATGAAAATTATGAATATTAATACAAGATTCATGATTTATCAGTATGAGGTTGAATTCTCGATAAATTAACTATGAGACTCCATAACAGGCTTTTTAGGGAAAAAGGACTCAGGAAAATAAGAAAAAATTTGTACTGTCCGTTTTCTTTTCAACAAATAAATTTTAGTTAAATAAATACTGTGATTGAGTAAACACAGTATTAGAAATATCTGTATTGGCTTAAAATGGATTGCTCATTGGAGGAAGTAGCCAAACAAGGCATAAGGTGAATGACATCACCTTATCCTTAATTATGACATCATGATTAACTTAAGATAAGCTTAAAAAAATCAAAACTTGGCCACCAAGTTCACCCCTAATGGCCGGCCACATGGAGGGCTTTTGTGCAAAAATTTTGCTCCAAGGATTTATGAGCAAAAGGTGAACCAAAATAATTGCAAAAGGGTCCAAAATTTCACCTATAAATAGGCTGCCAAGGGGGACGGTTTTGGCTCAAAAAAATTCAGAAAAGTAGCTAAACTCTGCCCATTTCTCCTCTCAACAAATCCGGACACCAAAGAGAGAGCAAGAGAGTGAAAAAAATTTTGTGATTCAAGGGAAAAAGAGTGGGCTAGTGGTTGATTCTCTTCTACCTCATCAAGTAAGTTTTTTTTTACTTCTTTGTGCTTTTATAGTCTAGAGGCCGACTGTTTTCAAGGAAGGGAATGAGGAAAAAAAATTTTGGTCAGCTTTGGTTCAAGATTATACCAAGAGATCAACTAAAATTTTGGTGCAAAAATTTGGTGTAGAACCGGTTGGTGAAGTCAAAGTGGGAGGGAATTTTGAAAACCAAACCCTAACCCTAAAATTTGGGGTTAATCAAGGTAATCGTCCCTAAACCCCAAACTCCTTCCTTTGAGCATTCAATTTGAAATTTACATGTATTTCAAGTTGAAATTGTAAGAGCATAAGCTCAATTTTATTTTGTGCTTGATCTAGAATTAGGGGTGGTTGATTTTTATGTGCATGCTTGCTTTAATTTTCTTAATTTGCATGCTAAATATTAGTTTATTATATGTCCCCCAATCTGTCCTAGTGTTGGTGAATGATAATTTTGTGCTAGGTTGCTAGAAAACATTAGTATGCTTGCTAGGTTTTGTGCAACCAAAAATCATGCAACTTAGTTGATCCAATATCAAATAGGTTTGCATGGTGATGTTAGAAATTGTGATTAAAGAAAATTTATGCTAGAAAACCACTGCATGTGTGTATTAGAGCTCCCGCGGTGGCTGGTTGAGCTAGGTTCCACGTCTAGGACGTAAAACGAACTCTAAACCGAAAAACTGCCAGGTTCGGGTGGATCCTGACCAGTTTTACGGCAAGCCGATTTTGAGGCCTTTAGAGGCCGAATTTGGTAAAACTTAAAACACAAAAGTTGCTCGGAACAGTTTTTTCTAGGGGGATCTCGTGAACGGATTTGCAAAATAAGGCCCCAATGGCCTCCGTTTACCCCAAAACCTGTGGCTGATCCCCAGACCTAGTTTTCACTCAGTTTTTTCGGGTCAGCCAGTTTCAAACAAAAACTGGGACGAATCTAGGCCGAATTGGAATTTTTGTAAAACACGAAAGTTTTAGTATTTTTCGAGAGCTACAACTTTTATGAAGAAAACGTTTTCAGATTATGAACCAATTTTAAAATTAGAATCGTTTTTCGAAAGGTGCGCAGGGAATCCGAAAATTCCTGCACCACTAGTTTTACAAATGTTTCTAGAAAACTGTTTTCTACTACAAACTATTGTTTTGATTATGAAAAACTGTTCCAAAGGCAGTTTTCAACCTCAAATGATTTTATAAAGCACTAATCCAAGAGTTTGGATTTTTACGATTTAAGTAAAGGATTTTATAAGTTAAGAATGAAGTTTTGGGATTAATTTCCCTAAATTTTCCAAGTAAGGGAAATGAATTTTTCAAGTTAGAATATAGCAAGCGACTAGTTTACAAAAGGTAACCGGGAGTTATACCCGAGTTACTGGGCTTAGCCTCAAAGCGTAAGGTTGACCATTAGTTGATCAGATATTGACTTTAACCCAACGTTTAATTAAGGGTTACCCAAAGTAATCCTATAGGATACCAAGACATGTGTGGGGGGACATATAACTAAAATGTTGGAAAGGTTACCAACTTTTTATAGGATTCTTATCCTATGTTCTTTTAATAGCAGGAAGGAACCTGCAATTGCAATCCGAGTTAAGACAACAAAAACCGGAATCTAGCAAATCAGGCAAGTATCAAACCTCACCTACGGTATGAAAATAGTAAAGACTATTTTCAAGTATACATGCTATGTTATGCCATGATGTGTGATGCCATGCTATAGCTATGAAGTGCTAAGTTTATAAAAGTGCTATGTTTATAAAAGTGCTATGTTTACAAAAGTGCTATGTTTATAAAAGTGCTATGTTTACAAAAGTGCTATGTTTATAAAAGTGTTATTTTTATAAAAGTGCTATGTTTATAAAAGTGCTATGTTTACAAAAGTGTTATGTTTATAAAAGTGCTATGTTTATAAAAGTACTATGTTTATAAAAGTGTTATATTTATAAAAGTGCCATGTTTACAAAAATGTCATGGTTTCAGAAGTGATATGTTTTCAAGAAGGCCATATTATGGCAAATCTTGTGTATGATATGACATAGTGACATCATGAAATATGTACACTAATGTTAAATCACATGGTAAGATAATCAAGTAATGTGTCGTACCAACCTCCCCTAATCAAGGAGGCTACATGTTTAGTGGTGATAATTACCTTCTGTGATCGAAATCCGTGATCGTGAAGGGTCAAGTTAAAATTCCCAGAACTGTTAGGGCCTTGCAAACCCTAGCTTTATCTGGAGGCTGCACGCTTTTGGTACGGACACTATGGGCCCACATGTTGAGACAAGATAATTAAAGATTGAGTCTATAATGAAGCATAAGACATTCAATCAATCATAAATGGTTCATGCATAAGTTACATGATGATTGGCATATTTCTAAATGTTTGAAATGTTTTTGTGAGATTATGTTTAAACTTGTTGGGCGAAAGCTCACCCTTATATTTCATACTGTAGGTAAGAAGCCTGCAATTTAATTGGTGGGCTATGCGGACGATGCGGCGGGTGAAGGGCGGTGTGGGATACCACTACGCATAATTTTCCGCATCCAATTTTCAGAAAATATGTTAATATTTCAATAGTAAATTATATTTTGTTAGATGTACGAAGTTGAAGACACAAGAAGATACTTTCAGTATAGTCTGTATGTATGACAAGTTTTTCTCTACAAGATAACTTATATGAATATGTTTTAAAAAAAAATTTATCTCAAATTTTCAAGTAAATAACAAGTACGTATGGTGTCGACCTGGCTTGGGAAGTCGGGGCGTCACATCTTCAATTAATGCAAATCCTCGATTTCTGTGTAAAGGAGCCTGTCTGCACAACTTTTGATACTTCTACAGGATCAGTCATTTCTATAATGACCAGTTGGTAATTTTCGTTGTGACCCCTTCCTCTATTTCTACAAGGACGGTCAATACGAAAATGACCAGATGGTCAATATAGAATTGACCGATGTGCCTACAGTCAATAGGACGTGATATTGGTCAATCTCGAGGTCACAACTAAAATTACCAGGCGGTCATTATGAAAATGACCTTCTGGTATAATGACTATCTAGTCATTTTCGTTCTAACCTCGAAATTGACCAATACCACGTCGTATTGACCGTAGGCACATTGGTCATTTCTATATTGACCATCTGGTCATTTTCGTATTAACCGTCATTCTAGAAATACCAAGAGTCATTTAAAGGTCAATTTACAGATTTACCCTCATCTTCCACCCGCCCAAAAGTCACTCTCCCTCGAATAACCTAACCAAAAATTCCAACCAGCATATACAGTGTTTTAGAGAGAGAAACTCCGATTCTAGAGAGAGAAAGCTTTGCAACCGCTCAAAAACTGCTCTGAAACCGTCCTAAACCACAACGAGAACCCTTTATACACTGCTTGGACATCTGTTAACGTCGAATAATCTAAATAACACAAATGTCGATGCCAACGAAAATGTCAAAGAAAATCACTACTTCCCGAAAGATCGTCGAAGAGTACTCAGGGGTAAATCGAACTACAGGATTCAAAGAAGTTCATGAGTTCTCTCGACGAGAATATATCCGACTCTGAACAGGTAAAAAAATTGATTTATGTTTTTATACTCAAAAAAATTTACATTGTTATTATATAAGTGTCGTAGAAGTTAAGATATCGGAAGCTGGATATGTTAAAAAGTTATTTTGGTTTTTGTGTTTAAAAAGTTTACACTATTAATATTTTTCAGTCAAATTATGCAGTTTATATTGATTACATAAAAACAAAGTTTCCATTTTTATATGTGTTTTTGATGATATTCCACCTTTCTAATTTATTTGTTGACAAATCTTATCATAATGTACAAAAGTTTGCATTTTTTCTGATTCTGTACCATAAACCATCCGTTCGTTAAATTTAGTGTTTTGGTTTATAAAAATATTTGGGTTGTCGTCGATGGTTGTGTTTAAATGTAGATGATAACGTGTATTTTTATTAAAAAATTTAATGGTAATTTTTGTTATGACCCTCTGGTCATAATAATAATTACTCGGTTTTCTTTTATGTCCGGGTGGTCATTTTCATTATGACTTGTTGGTCATAATACTAAGAGTTTTAACTTATTTTAAGATGGTCATTTTCATTATGCCTTGTTGGTCACAATAATTACACGGTTTTTTGTTTTTCCATATTGCTGTTAGTTGTCATATTGCTGTTATAAACTTTATTTCAGGTAATTTGTATGATTACTTCACTGTCATATGTTTACTTACTCCTTTATGTTACCATTAACATTACCGCAGATTCAATATAATCAACGGGTACCGGATACTGAAATTACGAGGGCTAAAATAAATACTTTATTAACATTCCAGATAGTTGTTCGAAGTTGAGACGGTGGTTGTCTCCCCAACAGTACGAGGCCGTCATCCAGCAGCCATGCACTCAACACTTTCTGAGATTAAATACTCTTGGTTGGGCAGGTCAGGTCTTCCACAACATTGTTATGAGATTGACGGATCACTCAGCAATGTGTGATGCTCTTTGGTTTGAGGTTGGTGAAGAACTCTGCAGATTTTCCATTAACGAGTTCTGCCTCATTACCCGGCATGAAATGTGTAGGGTCTACTCATCTCCCAGTGGGCGAAATCCGTCATGACCCGGTAGTCTAACAAAGCGGTCATAACAGTTATGACCAACTGGTCAATTCCGTCATGACCCGGTAGTCTAACACAGCGCTCATAACAGTAATGACCACCTTGTTATTGTGAAAATGACCGTATTTTAGGAATGCCAACAGTCATAGATATTCGGCCCACTTTCGGTAAATCCCATATTTGCCCTCATCTCCAACCTAAAAGTCACTCTCCCTCTAATGCCCAAACAAAAATTTCAAACCAGCTTCTACAGTATTTCAGAGAGAGAAACTCCGGTTCTAGAGAGAGAAAGAGTTACAACCAGCAGCCACCGATCCATAACCACTCGCTAACCGTCCCAAACCACGCACGAAATCGTTGTATAAGCTGATTAGACGTCTGTTAACGTCGTATAATCCATAAAAATTTCCCCATTTCGACACACACAAAAATGTCTGCGAAAAACACTGCTCGCGAGAGGAGGTCAGCCAGAGTTCCGTCTAAGCCATCGTCGTCGTCATTGGCAGAGGAAAGTGCCAAAAAATCGATATCGGGGATGGAGAGAATGGTGTCCAAGGCAGGTTTGAAGAGAAAGCAGGGGGAAATGGGTGTCAATGATTCGGAAAATTTGATCACTTCTTTAGAATCTAAGATATCCAAAGATGTAGAGGTAAAGATTTTGTTTTTAGTGTTTATGCTTATAAAGTATTTATTTTTACTATTTTTCAGCAAGAATGTGCAGTTTTTATCGATTATATAATAAAAAATTTCCATCTTTATATGGTTAAAAAGTTTTAACTGTTTGGAAATTTTTCATTTTTATATGTGTTATCGTTGTGCCATTGTACGGGTTTTTAGATATGTTGAAAAATTTCACCTTAAGATCCTTAAAGTTCTTTTGTTTTATCTGTTTTTCTACCTTGAACCAACCGTTTGTATAATTTTGTTTAAGCGGTTTATATATAAATGTGTGGGGAGAAATATTATGAAAGTTTCCCTTTCCTGGTGATATTGGTGTCTGGTTAGTACTAATTTTGCGATCAATTGGTAATATTTGGGGACGTTTTTTATGATTACTTGAAGGAAGTAAAGTTAACACCTATATTATGTTACCACACGCAGGGTCAATATGTCCGACTCGTACCGGACAGTCAAATTACTAGGGCGAAAATAAATACGTTTGTAAACATAACGAAGACATGGAATAAACTGCGTGGGTGGTTGTCTCCGCGACAGTACGAGGTCGTCAAGGATCAGCCATGCATTCAGCAGTTCAAGCATTTACACACTCTTGGTTGGGCTGGGCAGGTATTCCACAACATCGTGATGCGCCTGACAAATCACTCAGCCATGGGTGATGCTCTATGGTTTGATCTTGGTGAAGGCTTGGGCAGATTTTCTATGTACGAGTTATGCCTAATAACAGGCCTGAAATGTGTAGGGTCTACTCATCTCCCCGTCGTGGAAAGCCGATTAATATCAAGATATTTTTCGGCAGTCAGGGGTTGTTCGAGAGAAAATTTGGAGCTGCAGATCTTGAATGCTAAGTTTGACAACGACGACGATGCGGTCAAGCTTAGCCTTCTGTACATCCTATTTTGCATCCCTTTATCAAATGCAAGCTCCGTGAAGATAGACCCCACGTTTTTTTCCCTGGCGGATAACTTGGATGCTTTCAATGATTATCCTTGGGGTGTGCTCGCATGGGAGGCAACCCGGGCTGCAATATGCAATACTGTGGAGAACAGGATGTCTTCGACGAGACTACCAAAAAATAAATTTGACAAAGCTCGTTACAGTATTCCGGGGTTCCCCCATGCCTTACTCGTTTGGGCATATGAGACCATCCCAGCGATATCATCCAAGTTCACCAGCAAGAACGAGAAGGCCATTCCACGTATGCTATCGTGGACAACCGCAGTCAATGTGAGGTTTGATGACGTATTGGCTGCTTTTACGGCGGATGGCAAATCCCAGGTATTTTATATAAATTTTCAATTAATTTTTGTTTGCAGTGTCAATTACAATAGGTGGTCATAACAGTTATGACCACACGGTCATAACAGTTATGACCACACGGTCATAACAGTTATGACTGCACGCGGTCATAACCGTTATGACGACCCGGTCATAACTGTTATGACCCCCTGTGCATAACAGTAATGATTGTTTTGGTTGGTGATTTATTTGAGAAATGACAATTTGCAGTCATTAATGATCCGTTGTGTCAGTCATTAACATAATAACTTATATGTTAAGCTTAATTGTTTGCTCATGATGCCAACTGAAGAGGAGTTAAAGAACCCATGTGTTGCGCGCCTTTTTTTGAATCATCCAAAGGCCCTGCCTCAATTACCACCTCCCAATCCTTCTGTCCCCCGACCGAGCACAGATACAAACTCCGAGTGGCAGGAGTTTCAAAAAGAGATCCGAGGACAGGTGGCCTTACTGAGTAAAAAGAGCACAGATACAAACTCCGAGTGGCGGGAGTTTCAAAATGAGATCCGAGGACAGGTAGCCTCACTGAATAAAAAGTTCGAGGATCTGAACAAGGAACAAAAGCGATCAAACAAACTCTTGAGGAGGGTTCTCAAAATGTTGTCCGCCAACATTACTGAGAAGGGACAGGGTCACGGACAGACGGCGCCGCATGTCAGCAGCAGCCAGGAGATTAATGTTCAGGGACAGAGGGTTGAGTCGGAAGCCTTCAAGACTACCTTCCCTGACATCGGTGCCATTGACGATATAGGTGTGCAGGCAGCCATGAAGTTCCTAACTGCCGATAAGCTGGACCTTTATCGTGAAGATGCTGAGAAAGAGAAGAATAATGTAGACATGGACTTTGCCTAACAAATTTTTTATTTTTACAAAAAAACTTGACCATACTGTATATAGGGCCATTTTGATGCCCAATGTGTTTACTTGGTAATTAGTTTGTGCTAAAATCTCATGTGATGTGGGAAGGAAAAAAAAACTTTAACTAATAGGCAACTAATGGACATTCTGAAGTACACCAGATTTTGTTAAGTGTAAAAGAAAAAAACAAGGGTTTAAAAACAACGATTTCAACATTACAGGAACAACGGTCATAACGGTAATGACCACTCTGTCATAACGATGATGACCAGGTGCCCAGTGTGTTTAAACTCATTTTTTTTTTCGCTAAAGGGGAATAAAAGTTGTAACTAATACGAAACTAATGGACTTTCTGCAATACAACTGATAACATTAAGTTTGAAGGAAAAAAAATGGGAGAAACAACGATTTTCGCACTACAGACACAACGGTCATAACGGTAATGACCTCTCGGTCATAACGATGATGACCGGGTGCCCAGTGTGTTTTAAACTCTTTTTTTTTTTTTGCTAAAGGGGAATAAAAATTGTAACTAATACGAAACTAATGGACTTTCTGTCTAAGAACCCGAAATCTTGATGAACTTGTGATTTCCTGAGATTCAAGGAAAATCTAAGTCTGAATCTTATATGCCAATATGAAACTCATAATCTGAGTTAAATATCAGTGTATGTTTGAGTTCTCGTTTAATTAATTATGAGACTCAATAGTAATTTGCTTAGTCAAGCATGTGGCCTTTTGAGTAAAAAGAGTAGAAATTTTATGATTTATGTTGGTCAAAGTTTGACCGAAAAAAGTCAAATTTGACCAAAAAGTCAAAGGTTGACTAGGAATGGTCAAAGATTTGACTGTATAGCAATATGTTAAGCAGTATGGGAAATATACTGCGAAAACCATCTTTACGGACAAGATAGTAAGAGTAAGATTTAAAACCACCATAGAAAAATCAAGCACATTAATTAGGATATTAAGGGCCAAATGGCTTCAAGATATAAGAAAATTTTTATACAGTCCATTTTTACACAGATGAATTTTGGACTGCAGTTCAGTGTAAAAATACTGTCATTAGTAGATAGCAGTATTGAAAATATCTGTGTTAGCATAAAAATGGACTGCATATCAAGAGAAAGGCCAAACAAGGACTTATGATGACATCACCCTATCTTAGATTTATGACATCATTTTTGGATTAAAAAAAATGGTGGAAAGAAATCAAAATTTTTGCCACCTTGCACCCAACATGGCCGGCCACTTAGAGGGTCAAAATTGTAAATATTTTATCTTTAGGGGCAAAAAGTGCAATTTTAGAAAATATGATGATGTAAGCATGAGGCAAGCACATGATGTCATCATGATGAGGTAAGCAAAACTTGGGCACCAAGGGAGCAAATGGCCGGCCACCACATGTAGGGACTAATTAGTAAATATTTTTGCTTCAAGGACCAATATGCAATTTTAGAAAAATAATTAAATCCTAGTTCAAAAAGCCTATAAATAGAGGTGAGGGGGGGTGGATTTTTAGTGGGGAAAATAGAGAAATCTAGCCAAACTCCTGCCAATTTTCTTCTCACACTCTCCCTCACAAAACCGAACCCTAGAGAGAAGAGAAAAAAAAAAAAACAAGCAAAGGGTGGCTGAATTTTTGGAACCCCATTGGAGGGGAAAACCGGTTGTGTTGGCAGCCAAGAAAAAGGGAAAAAGTTTGGGATCCAAGCTTGAGAACCAAATTCCAAACCCTAGAGGTAAACCCTTTGACCCTAAGCTTCTCAATTCAAGTTTCAGTTGAGAAATTTAAATGTATTTCCAATGGGTTTGTAAGAGCATAAGCTCAATTTAATTTATTGCTCTAGATTAGATTTTAGGGTTTGTGCTTGATTTGAATTAAGGGTGGTTTGGATTTATTAAGCTTTGCATGGTTATATGTTTATGCTTGCAATGATTTTTAGGTCTTTTTATGCTTAAGGTATGATGATGATGTATGTCCCCAATTATGTTTGATGATAAGACTTTGCATTAGAAATGCACTGCATGTTTGATCTTAGGCTCTCGGCTGCTGCCGGTTGAGGTAGAGTGCGCGTTTTAGGGCGTAAAACGAATTTAAAACCCAAAAACTGCCAGTTCGGGTAGAAACTGACCAGTTTTCTGGAAAGTAGATTTTGAGGCCCTTAGAGGCCGAATTTGGAAAAACGTTAAACATGAAAGTTGTAGAAAACAGAAAATCCTAGTGGGAAAGTAAACCATTTTCAAAAATAAGGCTCCAAAGGCCTTCTTTTTTTATGAAAACCCGAGTCTGGTCCGCCCAGACCCAGTTGCACGGCCAGGCAGATTCAACAAGAAAAATGGACAGGTTCAATGCAGATTTGGTTTTTGAGCAAAACACGAAAGTTGTAGTATTGTTTGAGATCTACAACTTTCATGAAAAAAGCTTTTCAAAAATTATGAACAGATTATTAAAATAAAATTAGATCTTAAAAATTGTACAGGAAATAAGAAATTCTTGCATAGGATTTTTAGAAAACAGTGCAAAAGCAGGAAATTCCTGCACAAGCACTGTTAATTGAAATTAAGAAACTGTTTTCAAATATGGCTTTCAAAGCTTGATGGTTTTTAACTATCTTTGCTTAAAAGTTACGGTTTTATAAGAATATAATATAAAGTTTTACAAGAAGATTTTTTTTAAGAAAACTTGACAAAATTTTGTCAAGAAAAGAGAAAAATAAATATGATTAGGCCTTACCCTAGGGTTACCAATAGTAACCTAATGGGGTATTTAATTAAAATTAGTTGGGCCTAAAACCCAGGGTTACCCATAGTAACCTAGTGGGATATGAATTAAAAGTAATTGAGCTTAGGCCCAAGGTTACGAATAGTAACCTAATACTATTCAAGTATGATTGGGCTTAGTACCCAAGGTTACTCTGAGTAACCTAACGAGATATTATTTAAGCATGATGGGCCATGAGCCCTAGGGTTACGGTAAGTAACCAAATGAGTTATCATAAGAAGATATGTGGAGGACATATAACTAAAGTTACTCATGAATGTTGGTTAGGATACCAACATTTAATGATTATGATAAGATAGGACGATCCATATCTTACGTCCTGTTTGAAACAGGAATATGACATATTATCGTGCCTCGATGGAACGGTAGACCAAGAGCATGGGACAAGAGGTAAGTACAACTCCGCCTATAGCATGAACAAAACGTTTTTGTTGCATGGCATGTTTTCAAGAAATCATGAATTGATTTACATGATTTACATATGTTACGATGGTTTATGTTATGATGGTTTATGCTATGATGTTATGTTATGATGTCTATGTTATGATGCCTTAGGTTATGAGGTTTTATGTTATGATTAATATTATGTTATGTTAGATATAGTGACATCATGAGACATGTTCACTAATATTAAACCACATGGTGAGAATATGTTTTAAGTTATAAGATAAGATAAGCTAATGTTATTGCGTCGTACCGACTTGCCACAAGGGCGGGTCTAAACGATTTAGTCTATGGTTTGAGTTGGATTGGACTGGCTGCCCCAATCACTCTATGTTAAACGATTTGTTTCATGGTTTGACTTGGTTTGGACTCGCCGCCTCCAACCACTTCATGGCTATGTACCACGGTATGTGCACACATGACATGTAAGGGAATAGAGCCAAGTTTATATATAAAGCGTAATTGATTTATAAGAAAACATAATCGGTTCATACATTCTGGCACTTAAAATGTTTTGTGAATTAAACGTTGTACTACTGGGCATAAGCTCATTACTTACGTTCATGCTGCAGGTAAAGAAACCTACCGGCAACACTTGATGCAAGACTGTGGAGGGCTGGCACTGAAACTGTGAAATGTGGGATGGACACCGCCACGAGTTTTGGAAAATAAGTTTTGTGCAATATGTTTTGTAAAATATGTTATATTATGTTATATGTTATGTTACGCTATAATGAAGTAATGGTATAAGTAAGGAAAAGTTTTCAAGTATGATGGCAACAAGTTGCCTCGTGTAGTACCAATCCACACTAGGTCGGGTTTGGTCCACGGTATGAATATGATAGCTTTCAAATGAAAGCTCAGTACTCGAGTGTGTACATATGAATATGTATGATGATAAGTCAAGTTAAAGTTTGAGTTTAAAATAAAGTCTTTTACTGTTTTAAAAGAAAAAAAAATTATTCTGAAATTTTCTAAAAGTTTCAAGCAAATAATTTAAGAATTAAGTTAAGTAAGAAAAGTAACGGCCCATGTTTACGTAGTTGGCCCTACGTAGATGGCCGGGGCGTTACATTCTGCAATACAACTGATAACATTAAATTTGAAAAAAAAAAAAAGGGAGAAACAACGATTTTCGCACTACAAACACAACGGTCATAACGGTAAATGACCACCCTATCATAATGATGATGACCGGGTGCCCAATGTGTTTTAAACTAATTTTTTTTCCACTAAAGGGGAATAAAAATTGTAACTAATACGAAACTAGTGGACTTTCTGCAATACAAATGATAACATTAAGTTTGAAGAAAAAAAATGGGAGAAACAACGATTTTCACACTACAAACACAACGGTCATAACGGTAATGACCTCTTGGTCATAACGATGATGACCGGGTGCCCAGTGTGTTTTAAACTCATTTTTTTCGCTAAAGGGGAATAAAAATTGTAACTAATACGAAACTAATGGACTTTCTGCAATACAACTGATAACATTAAGTTTGAAGGAAAAAAAAATGGGAGAAACAATGATTTTCACACTACAAACACAACGGTCATAACGGTAATGACCTCTCAGTCATAACGATGATGACGGGTGCCCAGTGTGTTTTTAACTCATTTTTTTTTCGCTAAAGGGGAATAAAAATTGTAACTAATACGAAACTAATGGACTTTCTGCAATACAACTGATAACATTAAGTTTGAAGGAAAAAAAAATGGGAGAAACAACGATTTTCACAATACAAACACAACGGTCATAACGGTAATGACCTCTCGGTCATAATGATGATGACCGGGTGCCCAGTGTGTTTTAAACTCTTTTTTTTTTGCTAAAGGGGAATAAAAATTGTAACTAATACGAAACTAATGGACTTTCTGCAATACAACTGATAACATTAAGTTTGAAGGAAAAAAAAATGGGAGAAACAACGATTTCACACTACAATCACAATGGTCATAACGGTAATGACCTCTCGGTCATAACGATGATGACCGGGTGCCCAGTGTGTTTTAAACTCATTTTTGTTTTCGCTAAAGGGGAATAAAAATTGTAACTAATACGAAACTAATGGACTTTCTGCAATACAACTATTAACATTAAGTTTGAAGGAAAAAAAAATTTTCAAAATGAGGAAAACCACGTATTTCACGCAAGAAAACAGAATAAATGTCAAAAATAAAAAAAATATATGTTGTCTATTGTCAATTGTGCAAAATTTGATATAAACATCATAATTATGAACTGGGAGTGCTGAACGATGGATTCGACCTTGTTGGACGTATTCTTAAGGGGTCTATATTGGTACAGGTTTATCGGTTTCGTCCATAACCATTACATCTACCACACCAAAATAGACTTATGTTCTTCTCCTTGTGACAAAATCCTTCAAACCCGTGGCCTTCCGGGCCCACGCTTTGTATTGGGATGATTGACAATTTCGATCTGACTTCTTCAGGAACATCCCAGCCATCTGCGCTGTCAATAGGATGAACTACAGACGAATAACACCCATAAAGATAATCTTTAGTGTAGTAATTCGAGCAATAATTGTAAGGATCTATTCGTCGGTGGTTACAAACTGCCATGGCATGAGGGCAAGGAATTTGATCGACCTGAAATCGCTTGCACGTACATGTCGTTTCGCTCATATCGACGATCCATATTTGGCTAGAATTGTTGGTGACTGCGTACTCGAACTGATCGGCTGGTTGCGGCTGTAAGAAGTAAAATTTTAACACTTTTAGCTAATTTAGTTTAAGTTTCAAATTGGCATATACCATATATGTGTTGGATGTGGTCGTGAGCACGTACCGTTACTATTAGGCCTATTGAGAAGTTGGTGCGAAGCAAATTCTCAGCCCTTGGCATCAATTTCGATGTCAATTTGAGGGCCTCCTCACGTCTCTGGAAAAACCATCTTTGTTATAGTTCCCTCAACCATTCCACTAAGAATCCAACTGGCATTAACCTCGCTTTCCGATCCACATTGTTCAATGACTCCGCAATGTTGGTTGTCATGATTGCATACCTCCGCCCTTTGAAATATGCTCGCGACCACTTTGTAGGATCGGCCTACACGAGGTATCGGTGTATGTCGGGGTTATGATTCCGGATGGATTCCATATGACGATGGTGATCACTTAAAAGATACGACCTCGATGCACCATCAAAATAGGTCTTCAAAGGGCCTTTGAAATCCTTGTACTTGGTCTTCAGGTTTGCTGTCAAGTGTTGGACGCATATCCCGAAGGCAGCGTCCGGATACACTAGGTTGGCTGCATACTTGATACCCTTATGCCTATCAGCCACAATAGCAAGAGACTCTCGGGTGCCGATTGAATCCCTTAGCTTCTCGAAGAATCATGTCCATGATTCGTTGCTTTCGGACTGAACGATACCAAATGCAAGTGGAAATATGCAGCCATTTGCGTCGTGATCGCACGCTACAAGAAGCATTGCCCCAAACTTGGCCTTCAATGCGGATCCATCAACCACAATTACTGGACAACAACAAGGCCAGCCATGCTTCAAAGCAGCTAGGCACATGTAGAAGCATTGTAAGCAATTTGCTGAGTCTGTCTCGATGACAATGTCGGATCCAGGATTTTTCCTCTTAACTATTTCAGCCCATGCGGGCAGAACTGTAATTTAGTTCATTTATAAAAGTTATATAGCACTTGTCGTGAATATAAAAGTTATAATGTTGGTAATGAACATATTATAAGATAAAGTAAAATACCATTGTATGACTCTGCATCATTGCCCCGCAAGTTGGTTAGTGCTGCTTCCTTCCCTCACCATGCCTTGAGATAAGTGAAAGACACTCCAAATTCAGCCTGCATGTCTCTCATGATTTCCCGAGGTCTATATGAGGTATTAGTCGGATTCAAGTATTTTGCCTTCACACACTCCCCAATCATCCAACTGCGGGCTTGACGATGATGCCCTTAAACGATTTCGATTGAACAAGTATGGACGTCGTCATACCACTTCATGACAAACAGTTCACTACCTCTCATCCTAGTCGCACGCAATTGCCATGGACATCCCTCATTATCTATACATATCACGTGTAATAGAGTAGAGTTCGACCTCTTCACCTTGAATTGGTAGTGTTTACTCATGGTATCGTGATGTAGATGGTATTGCAGTAACTTTTTGTTCTGAAAAATATTGTTTATGTGCAGTGTGACAGGTGTATAATCAGCAACAATGACTCCGTCGGATACACTGTCACTACTTGATACTTTGTCATATTGAGATCTAGTATTATTGACAATAGAATGGCCTCCAATGCTTGCTGCGATACTCTTATCATTTGAACGATGAGCATCATCAGCAACATTCAATTTCCCCGGCGACATAATCATCATGATCCGTGTAGTAGTCATTGTTCAATAGTTGATGTTGCTTTTCAATTCCATATTCAGTGTGCAAATGCAGACCTACTGTAGGAGAGGGGATATGAGGAGGAGGAGGGATGATCATATTACTGTCATTTACATGTTGCATGGCTTCATCACTATGTCCCCCCTCCCTAGAACGTTGAACGTCTATGTGCTTGTTTTCCCCTACCTCTGGTGGGATCGCTTCCGCCGCAGACTCATCCAATACATCGATGGTAACTGGAAATTGTCTAAGCACATGAACATCCTTCTTCTTCATGTAATAACCAAATTTTCACGACCTTACGTTGTTTTGTAAAGAAATTTATGCTATGTTCAGAATATATTCATGAAAATCTGAGATGGGTTTTTATTTGAAAATTTTAAGTTCTCATGATCCTATGAGACTTAAAAAAAAAAAAAAAAAATGATTGCTTTAACAAGTATGTATCATTCTGAGTTAGAATAAGTAGAAAATTTCACGTTTGCATGGTCTTGCATGGGGGTCAAAGTTTGACCTAAAAAGTCAAAGTCGACCCAAAAAGTCAAGGGTTGACCAGAAAAGTCAACCATATGATGATACTGATTTATGGTCAAACAGTATGGAAAATATACTGCGAAAAACCATTTTTTCGGACAAGATGTTAAGATTAATATTTAAAATCATCCTAGAAAAATCAAGCACATAAATTAGGGTATATTGGGCCAAAGGACTTCAAATTATAAGAAAAATTTTATACAGTCAAATTTTACACAGATAAATTTTGGACTGCAGTTTAGTGATAAAATACTGTTATTAATAGTTAACAGTATTAAATATCTGTGTTAACTTGAATTTGGACTGCTTAGCAAGAAAAATTGCCAAACAAGCCTAATGGTGCTTACCTCACCAACCTTTTGATTTATGACATCATTATGGTGATTAAAAAGAAAAAAAATTTTGGATAATAATGGAGTATTCTAGAGCAAGGTGGCCGGTACTTTTTGGGGCCAAAATAGAAATAGTTTTTCTTCATGGAATTATTAGAAAAGGTGAACAAAAGATAATTACATTTTGACCCCAAAAACTCACCTATAAATAGGCCTAAGGGGGGGGCGGTTTTGGCTGGAAAAATCAGAGAAAAACAGCCAAGCTCTTGTCAAATTTTTCCACAAAAAAAATCTGGAAATCAGAGGAGAGAAAGGGTGAGAGAAATCAGAAATTTTCTTGGGGATTTTGATCTTTGGGGTTCGGATTTGAGCTAGGATCAAACCAAGGAAAATTTAGAAATTTTTTGGGTCATTTGGTGTGTGTGGCCGAGTGTGTAAGGGAAGAAGAGAAGCTGAAAAATTTGAGGCCAAATCTTGGTGGAGTGCTCGGCTTGGAGTGGATCTACCAAGGAGATCAAACCGAAAAATTTTTGGGTGCCATTTGGGTGGTGTGGCCGTGAGCTAAGGAGAGCTAGGGGGAGGAAGAGATTTTGGTGACCAAACTTGACTTTGGGTCTAAGGTAAAAATCTAGAACCCTAACTCTCTTATTTGAGCTCAAATTTAAAGATAAATGGTAGTTCAATTTGGTTGTAAGGACATAAGTCCATTTCCTATTTTGTGCCCTAAAGTTAGAGGTATGTGCTTGATTTGTAGATCTAAGGGTGTATGGTTTAAATTCTTGCATTATTGTGCTTGATTATGATTGATTTTCATGCTTGATGCTTAGGGTTGTGTGTCCCCTAGTTTGGGTCCAAAAATCTGCCATAAGGCAGTGATTGAAGCATGTTAGCTTAAGGAGCAAAGTTTGATGCTTGTATGTGATGTATGCAAAAAGTTAGGGTTTTTGAATTTGGTTTGCATGGTTTCAATTGGACGGTTTTAAAGGTTCAAGTGGGACGTTAGAAACGCTGTGTGTTTGCCATATAGACTCCCGAAGTGATCGGTCGAGATAGATTCCACGAAATAGGACGTAAAACGAACTTAACAACCAAAAACTGCCAATTCGGATTCAAAACTGGTCAGTTTCGGGAAAGTAAAAATTAGAGGCATTTAGAGGACGAATTGGGGTAAATTGTAAAACACGAAAGTTGCTCGGAACGATTTTCCTAGAAGACCACGTGAGCAGATTTTAAAAATGAGGCTCCAATGGCCTTCGTTTTTACAAAAATCCGTGGCGGATTTGCCCAGACCCAAGTTACAGGATCAGCCTGTTTCAAACGAAAACTGACGCAAATACAAGCAGAACTGGATTTTTCGTAAAACATGAAAGTTTTAGAATTTTTCGAGAGCTACAACTTTCATGAAGACAAGTTTTCAAATTCCAAATGGATTTTTAAACTGGTATTGTTTTATGAAGAGTGTGCAGGGAACCGAAAATTCCTGCACATAAGTTTTACAAACAGTTTCAAAAAGAAAAAGAAAACTGTATTTTTGCCTAAAACTGTTCCAAAGGCAGTTCTCAATCTTAAACGGCCTTTATAAAGATTTGTTTTAAAGATTGGAATTTTTACCAAAAATATTAAAGGGATTTAAAGTTAAATCTCTCAATATGGTAAAAGGATAAGAAAATAGAGTTTTTAAGATAAAAATTGTAATCAAAGCCGATTACGGACGATAATCAAGGATAATACCTGAATTACCGGACCTAGTCCCAAAGCTCAAGGCTTTAAAGAAACCCAGCATTTTTGTCAACCCAAGGGTTTGTCCAAATAATCTTTTTAAGAATAAATCCTCCCAAACAGTAGGATTTTTATTTGTGACCAAACCAGATATTAAGTATCGGGGACATACAACTAGAAATTAGTAAAGCATGTTGGTTAGGGACACCAACACTGCACAATGAGAATTGAACTCTCACCTATGTCCCTATTCAAGCAGGAGAGGGCCTGCGGCTGTGCCAGTTAGAGAACAGTATCAAAAAAGGGACATAGTAAGAGAGGTAAGTACAACTCCGCCTACAGCATAGGCTTTTTAAATATAACATGATACAATGTATGTTATGTGCTATAATTTAATGTAGATGTCATAACTAAGATATGATTATCAGTTATACTCATGTGACATCATGAAGCATGTTCACAGTTAATAAGAACAAGGTCAAGATGATAATAAGTATAGTGGCAAGCGAGCTTGCCAGTGACGTACCGACCCGTCCAAGGTCGGGTAGGACTGTGGATCGAGTTGGAATTGGTTTGGCCGCCCCAACCGTTCCATAGTTGCGCGCCCGGTACGATCACCCATGATAAGGGGCCCATAAACAATTACGCATAATAAAGGCATAATTGGATCATGCATAATTAGAATATGTTATGATTTACTATGTTAATTTATAATTATTTATGTTTGCGGAAAATAAAGTTGTACTTGCTGAGCGAAAAGCTCACGACTTACAATCTATGCTGTAGTAAACAACTTACTGGCGAATTTGATACAAGATGATGGAGTTGGCGGGGCAACTGTGAAAGAAGGGATAAGCCGCTATGTCTTCCGCAGAATTTTATGTTTAATATTTATATATTCCAAACAGTACTTCAAGTAGTAAAAAAAAAAAAAAAAAAAAAAAAAAAAAAAAAAAAAAATCACTACTTTTGTTAAGCAATTAAGTATGTTAAACATGTATGTTTGTACGGTAACGGTCCGTGCTAGGCGGGTCGTTACAGAGTTGGTATCAGAGCGGTTTCCCTGCTACCTGATTTCACAGTTTGCCTGCCATCGCCACTATCATTGTAAGTTAAAATTAGTTTATACATAAATATTTATTATGTGATTATGGTATGTAGATTCGTTGATATGGAGCCGGATCACGTTGATGCGGACCGAGAGGCTATATCGTCCTTCTATGAGGCACATTCCGTTATTATTTGACAGCACGAGTCACACGGTATCTTTAGGAGCATGGTTATATGACACGGAGCTGGTTTTCCGCACCAGCCATATCCCGGGGCGCTTACAGGTCTCGTTAGGGAGTCGATGTTGAGAGGCGACGCCCGTCTTTGGTGGATATCAGTAGGAGAGCCACAGCTACCCAGCCGGACTTGGGTGCATTTTCGCTCACTGATGGTTTGGACGTTTTGGACCGATACTAGACTACGGGCCAGGAGCGCCTCAGCGTGACCCTGATATTTATAGGGATATGTATGACAACGCGATACCATAGCTATACACTTGAGTGGCACGCATATCCTCTCGAGACCATGGCCCATTACTGTATGAGATTTCAGGAGGCCATGTTACCCTACATTCCTCAGGAGATGGACCACCCTATGTTGGAGGCATTGATGGTTGTGCGAAACGGCTTACCTGGTCGTATTCGCCAGCATGTTCCTTATCCCTCACCCAGGATGTCTGTGGAGCACATGAATAGAGTATATCGTAGGGGCATGAGGTGACACGGGGCGGACCTGCGGAGCAGGCGGAGGGCAAAGCTGATGGTGATCATCAGGCACCCGTAGATGACGCTGGCATAGGGGAGCCATTGCATGAGGTAGGACCAGCACCCCCAGAGGAGCCGATCCCTGCAGTTGCCAGAGCAGGAGGTGCCAGCCCATGAGGCCGAGGGGCAGGGGGATGCTGTGAGGGTGACCCAGGTGCAGAGGACCCCGGAGGAGGACGATGTTATGATTATACCCCATGATCCACCAGCAGACCCTCCTGTCGTAGACATCTCCAGTGACGAGGATGATGATGACGAGGTTGATACCAGCAGATCCACCGGCAGATCCCATTGTCATTGATATATCCAGTGAGGAGGAGGACGACGACGAGGAGATGGAGCCGGTGCCCGAGCCAGAGCAGGCAGGATGGTTTGAGGATCAGGAGGATTTTGCTGACGACCACCGGAGGAGATCATTTTCGACGACGGAGATTGGGAGACTGACTCCGACGGAGCGCTTAGATGGCGATAGAGATCATCATTTTGGCTGATCATGTATATTTATTTTGACCTTAGGACTGATATGTACTCGCTTATTTTTTGGATAGTAGGCTTGTACTGATGTATGATGGAAAGTGGTAGCCACTTCCATCGCCATTTTTGACTATGTAATGATGGTGAAGTGTTAGACACTCCCATTACCATTTTTGGTCATGTATATAAAATGCTATGAAACAGATATGTATTTACAAGAATGATGTAACAATCTTGTATATATTATTTTGGCAAATATAATGTACTTTCTGTAAATTTCCAAGAAACAGATCAAGTACCATGTTATGTTATGATCACGAAAATCATGTTATGATGCGATACGTTATGATTACGTAAGCCATGTTATGATAAGAATGATTATGTTATGATCTAATGTATTACGATATAATGTATGATGAAAGAAAAGATATTACTAGTTCGATAATATCTTCTCTTATGGTTTAATAGGAAATAAAAGATGGTAACGACCTCGCAGAACAATGCCTGTGAACCAGAATCCCACCTGCACCGGATCTAGCAAACTGTTGTAGCAAATTTGCAACGACAGTTACTTGAGCAGCAACAGGAGACCAATAGACTCCGGGAGCAGTTAGCTCAGATAAATCAAGACCTCAGGCTAATGAGGTTCCCCCACAAATATCAGAGTACCACCTCCAGTAGTACCCTCCGGTACCTGATGCTCAAACCAGAGGTTCCAGTAGCACCAGTAGGGTTACAAGCGAACTTACCTCCCGTACGGGGAAGATCTGCTTTATGAGAGATTTAGGCGGATGAAAGCGCCGGAATTTGAGGGACCAACAGATCCGATTGCCGCTGACAATTGGTTGATTGACATCCAAGTTATTTTGGATTTCATTGCGGCTGACAGAGCAAGAAAAAGTCCTTTGTGCTTCCTTTGCTCTCAAGAAAGACGCTAGACACTGGTGGATGACAGTCCAGATGCGTCGCGATGTTACGACCATGAGTTGGCAAGATTTCGTGTCGGAGTTTCGAACGATGTACTTTAACAGAGAAATCCTGGCAGCCCAGCAGGATGAATTTACCAGTTTGAGACAGGGAACGATGACGGTAATGGAGGCTATTAATAAGTTTGAGCAGTTAGCCCGATTGTGCCCGGAATTAGTGCCAGGGTGAGACCGAAAAAGTTAGATTGATGATGAAGATGTTTCGGTCAGATAGTCGCTAAGCAAGTCAGTGCTGGTGATAGTCCACCTACTCGGGTATCCCGATTGTATAAGCCGAGCTATAAGAGCAGAATATTGGATTAATCGGGACAAGGAAGAACGAGCTAAGTTCTTTAAGGCAAAGAAGGAAGAGAAAGGCCATGGGGAAGCAGACGCAACCCCGTACAGAATCCCGAAAATGAACCAGAAAGGTCAGCCCCGCAATTTTGCTCAGGTTCTAAACAGTTTGGGAAGAATAAACGAAATGAGAACTCTACTGGCCAGGGGTCAGCAAAGAAACTACCCTCAGAAAAAGATTGCTCGTGGAAATGAGGGCAATAGCAATAGCTACCCGGTGGTGTGCCAAGTGCGGGAGAAAACACCCGGGAGTATGCCGAATGGATCAAATGCATGTTACCTCTGTGGCAAGGAGGGTCATTTTGCAAAGAAACTGCACTCTGAACACCCAAGGCCAGAATCCTTCATACCCAAGCCGGAACCCCCAACAGCCAGTTACATGCAGTCCAGGCAAAGCTCGAAGGACCCTCAATCGCTCAAGGCAGATTAGAGGCTCCTGAACCGCAAGCCAGAATCTACGCCTATACCAAAGGAGATGCAGAAGCCGGGACTTCGCATGTGGTGACATGTCCAGATTTCTATCGCCACCTATGATGCAATTGTCCTATTTGATTCTGGTGCCACCCACTCGTTCATATCATTGGATTTGCTCAAAAGATAGGAAGGGGTGTGGATAGTTTAGAACAACCATTCAAAACCTCTCTGCCATCCGGAGAATTTTTGTGGTCCAATTTTTGGATACGAAACACATCCGTAGGAATTTGTGGTAGAGAATTATATGTAGATCTCATTGCAATCAAGCTTCAGGATTTCGATGTGATCTTAGGAATGGACTTTTTAAGTAAATACAACGCCAAGATTGACTTGCCGCAAGAAGTGCGTGACGTTCAACCCTTACGGAGAAGTAGAGTTCAATTTCTATGGTCAGTCTCAGAGTCCAGCAACTCGATTTGTTCAGCAATAAGGGCCTGGAAAATGTTAGCTAATGGTTGTCAAGGATATTTAGCTAACATAGTAGACAAGGATCTAAGAAATGGAGCTGCTACACCGGAAGACGTTCCTGTTATAAAGGAATTTGTGGATATTTTTCCGAAGGATTTGCCAGGACTTCCGCCAGAAAGGGAAATTTCTTTTGAGATTGAGTTGCTACCTGGAGTTGCACCAATATCGAAAGCCCCCTATCGTATGGCGCCAGCTGAGCTGAGAGAACTTCAAGTACAGTTTGCAGGAACTGCTTGACAAAGGATTCATCCGACAAAGTTACTCTCCATGGGGAGCACCCGTTTTATTCGTCAAAAAGAAGGATGGATCATTGAGAATGTGTATTGACTACCGTGAACTGAATAAATCACGATCAAGAATAAGTATCCTCTTCCAAGGATTGACGATCTTTTTGATCAACTCCGAGGAGCGGTTGTGTTTTTCAAAGGTCGATCTACGATCAGGGTACCATCAGCTCAGAATTCGGGAGGCAGATATCTCCAAGACAGCTTTTCGCACAAGATATGGGCACTATGAGTTCTTGGTGATGCCCTTTGGATTAACTAACGCCCCAGCCGCTTTTATGGATCTTATGAATCGAGTATTCAAGGAATATTTGGATAAATTCGTCATTGTCTTCATTGATGACATTTTGATTTACTCAAGGTCCAAGGAGGAACACGCGCAGCATCTTAGGATGGTAATGGAAACGTTGAGGAGGAATCAGCTTTATGCTAAGTTCACAAAATGTGAATTTTGGCTGGAGAAAGTTCATTTCTTGGGGCATGTTGTGTCCAAAAGAGGGAATTTCCGTAGATCCTGCAAAAGTGGAAGCAGTTAGTTCATGGCCAGTACCCAAGAGTGTGACGGAAATAAGAAGTTTTCTTGGATTAGCCGGATACTACCGACGTTTTGTCGAAGGATTTTCCAAGATTGCTGCACCAATAACCGCACTCACTCGAAAAGATAAAAAGTATGAATGGACCCAGAGGTGTGAAGAGAATTTCCAAGAGCTCAAGAAAAAGCTGACAAGTGCGCCCGTGTTAATAATCCCAGATGTAGAGGCGGGAAATTTCGTAATTTATAGTGATGCTTCCAAGAATGGATTAGGAGCTGTCCTGATGCAAAATGGGAAAGTAGTAGCATACGCATCAAGACAATTGAAGAATCATGAACGGAATTATCCTACACATGATCTGGAGCTAGCAGCGATAGTTTTCGCACTTAAGATCTGGAGACACTATTTGTATGGAAAACAAATGCGAAATCTACACTGATCACCAGAGTCTTAAGTATATTTTTACCCAGAAGGAGCTCAACATGAGACAGCGTAGATGGCTGGGAACTTGTAAAGGACTACGATTGCGAGATCCTTTATCACCCTGGGAAGGCAAACAGGGTAGCAGATGCTTTAAGTAGGAAATCCTCGGGCATGCTAATGTCTATCGAAGCGTTCCCTAAGCCACTACAAAAGGAGATTACTGAATTCAACCTGGAAATGATCACGGGGAAATTATCTTCTCTGACTCTTCAGTCCGATCTATTGGAATCCATCAAGGCGCATCAAGGAAAAGATCCGTTTTTTGCTAAAGGCACAACTTTTTGGCGGTAAGAACAAGGAGTTCAAAACCTCTGCCGATGGCACTATCTACTTCAAGGAAAGGGTCTGTGTTCCCGACTTTGAATTTCTAAAGGATCAGATCATGTCAGAGGCTCATAAGACGCCATTTTCGGTACATCCAGGAGCTTCCAAAATGTACAAGGACCTCCGGGAGAACTTTTGGTGGCCAAAAATGAAGAATGAAGTAGCAGAATACGTGTCAAAATGCCTAACTTGCCAGAAAGTTAAGGCTGGAACACCGACATCCTGGAGGAGAATTGCAGAAAATAGAGTTCCCTGAATGGAAATGGGAGCAAATTACTATGGATTTTGTAGTAGGATTACCCAGGACGACAAGTGGAAATGACACAATTTGGGTTGTGGTGGATAGATTGACCAAATCAGCCCATTTCATTGCTATCAAAGCCACATTCTCAGTGGAAAAGTTGGCTGAAGTCTACGTATCTCAGATTGTTAAGCTGCATGGAGTGCCAAAATCAATCATTTCAGACCGTGATGGACGTTTCACCTCTCGATTTTGGACCAGTGTTCACAATGCCATGGGATCAAAACTGAAGTTTAGCACGGCTTTTCACCCCAAACTGACGGCCAGTCGGAACGAACCATCCAAACACTGGAAGATATGCTGAGATCATGTGTTCTGGATTTCAAAGGAAACTGGGATCAGAAGCTGCCATTGATCGAATTTTCTTACAACAACAGTTATCACGCTTCAATTGGTATGGCACCATTCGAAGCCCTATATGGAAGGAAATGTCGATCTCCCATCCACTGGCAAGAGGTTGGACAGAAGCAGCTACAAACAACAGACTTCATTAAGAAGACCTCTGAAGATATCAAGAAGATTAAGCAGAGGCTCGACATAGCTTTTAGCAGACAGAAAAGTTATGCCGATAAACGTAGAAGACCATTGGAGTTCCAAGTTGGAGAGGCCATGTTCATTAAGATTGCTCCTATGAAAGGGGTAATGAGATTTGGTAAAAAGGGGAAGCTCAGTCCGAGATATACAGGACCGTTTGAAATCCTTGAAAGGATTGGGAAAGTAGCTTACAGGCTTGCTTTGCCACCAGAATTAGCTGCAATGCACGATGTTTTTCATGTCTCAATGTTAAAGAAGTATGTACCAGATCCGTCGCATGTGCTTAGTCAAGAACCAGTGGAAGTTCAAACGGATTTGACATACGAAGAAAAGCCAGTTCGAATTCTGGATCGAGATGAGAAGGTCCTAAGAAACAAAACCATTTCCCTGGTTAAAGTTTTATGGTGCAACCACAAGGTTGAAGAAGCAACCTGGGAATTGGAAGATGAAATGAGAAAGAACTACCCCGATTTATTCTAATTTTCGAGGACGAAAATTTTTTAAGGGGGGGAAGATTGTAATAACCAAATTTTCACGACCTTACGTTGTTTTGTAAAGAAATTTATGCTATGTTCAGAATATATTCATGAAATCTGAGATGGGTTTTTATTTGAAAATTTTAAGTTCTCATGATCCTATGAGACTTAAAAAAAAAAAAAAAAATGATTGCTTTAACAAGTATGTATCATTCTGAGTTAGAATAAGTAGAAAATTTCACGTTTGCATGGTCTTGCATGGGGGTCAAAGTTTGACCTAAAAAGTCAAAGTCGACCCAAAAAGTCAAGGGTTGACCAGAAAAGTCAACCATATGATGATACTGATTTATGGTCAAACAGTATGGAAAATATACTGCGAAAAACCATTTTTTCGGACAAGATGTTAAGATTAATATTTAAAATCATCCTAGAAAAATCAAGCACATAAATTAGGGTATATTGGGCCAAAGGACTTCAAATTATAAGAAAAATTTTATACAGTCAAATTTTACACAGATAAATTTTGGACTGCAGTTTAGTGATAAAATACTGTTATTAATAGTTAACAGTATTAAAATATCTGTGTTAACTTGAATTTGGACTGCTTAGCAAGAAAAATTGCCAAACAAGCCTAATGGTGCTTACCTCACCAACCTTTTGATTTATGACATCATTATGGTGATTAAAAAGAAAAAAATTTTTGGATAATAATGGAGTATTCTAGAGCAAGGTGGCCGGTACTTTTTGGGGCCAAAATAGAAATAGTTTTTCTTCATGGAATTATTAGAAAAGGTGAACAAAAGATAATTACATTTTGACCCCAAAAACTCACCTATAAATAGGCCTAAGGGGGGGGCGGTTTTGGCTGGAAAAATCAGAGAAAAACAGCCAAGCTCTTGTCAAATTTTTCCACAAAAAAAATCTGGAAATCAGAGGAGAGAAAGGGTGAGAGAAATCAGAAATTTTCTTGGGGATTTTGATCTTTGGGGTTCGGATTTGAGCTAGGATCAAACCAAGGAAAATTTAGAAATTTTTTTGGGTCATTTGGTGTGTGTGGCCGAGTGTGTAAGGGAAGAAGAGAAGCTGAAAAATTTGAGGCCAAATCTTGGTGGAGTGCTCGGCTTGGAGTGGATCTACCAAGGAGATCAAACCGAAAAATTTTTGGGTGCCATTTGGGTGGTGTGGCCGTGAGCTAAGGAGAGCTAGGGGGAGGAAGAGATTTTGGTGACCAAACTTGACTTTGGTCTAAGGTAAAAATCTAGAACCCTAACTCTCTTATTTGAGCTCAAATTTAAAGATAAATGGTAGTTCAATTTGGTTGTAAGGACATAAGTCCATTTCCTATTTTGTGCCCTAAAGTTAGAGGTATGTGCTTGATTTGTAGATCTAAGGGTGTATGGTTTAAATTCTTGCATTATTGTGCTTGATTATGATTGATTTTCATGCTTGATGCTTAGGGTTGTGTGTCCCCTAGTTTGGTCCAAAAATCTGCCATAAGGCAGTGATTGAAGCATGTTAGCTTAAGGAGCAAAGTTTGATGCTTGTATGTGATGTATGCAAAAAGTTAGGGTTTTTGAATTTGGTTTGCATGGTTTCAATTGGACGGTTTAAAGGTTCAAGTGGGACGTTAGAAACGCTGTGTGTTTGCCATATAGACTCCCGAAGTGATCGGTCGAGATAGATTCCACGAAATAGGACGTAAAACGAACTTAACAACCAAAACTGCCAATTCGGATTCAAAACTGGTCAGTTTCGGGAAAGTAAAAATTAGAGGCATTTAGAGGACGAATTGGGTAAATTGTAAAACACGAAAGTTGCTCGGAACGATTTTTCCTAGAATACCACGTGAGAAGATTTTAAAAATGAGGCTCCAATGGCCTTCGTTTTTACAAAAATCCGTGGCGGATTTGCCCAGACCCAAGTTACAGGATCAGCCTGTTTCAAACGAAAACTGACGCAAATACAAGCAGAACTGGATTTTTCGTAAAACATGAAAGTTTTAGAATTTTTCGAGAGCTACAACTTTCATGAAGACAAGTTTTTCAAATTCCAAATGGATTTTTAAACTGGTATTGTTTTATGAAGAGTGTGCAGGGAACCGAAAATTCCTGCACATAAGTTTTACAAACAGTTTCAAAAAGAAAAAGAAAACTGTATTTTTGCCTAAAACTGTTCCAAAGGCAGTTCTCAATCTTAAACGGCCTTTATAAAGATTTGTTTTAAAGATTGGAATTTTTACCAAAAATATTAAAGGGATTTAAAGTTAAATCTCTCAAAATGGTAAAAGGATAAGAAAATAGAGTTTTTAAGATAAAAATTGTAATCAAGCCGATTACGGACGATAATCAAGGATAATACCTGAATTACCGGACCTAGTCCCAAAGCTCAAGGCTTTAAAGAAACCCAGCATTTTTGTCAACCCAAGGGTTTGTCCAAATAATCTTTTTAAAGAATAAATCCTCCCAAACAGTAGGATTTTTATTTGTGACCAAACCAGATATTAAGTATCGGGGACATACAACTAGAAATTAGTAAAGCATGTTGGTTAGGACACCAACACTGCACAATGAGAATTGAACTCTCACCTATGTCCCTATTCAAGCAGGAGAGGGCCTGCGGCTGTGCCAGTTAGAGAACAGTATCAAAAAAGGGACATAGTAAGAGAGGTAAGTACAACTCCGCCTACAGCATAGGCTTTTTAAATATAACATGATACAATGTATGTTATGTGCTATAATTTAAAGTAGATGGCATAACTAAGATATGATTATCAGTTATACTCATGTGACATCATGAAGCATGTTCACAGTTAATAAGAACAAGGTCAAGATGATAAATAAGTATAGTGGCAAGCGAGCTTGCCAGTGACGTACCGACCCGTCCAAGGTTGGGTAGGACTGTGGATCGAGTTGGAATTGGTTTGGCCGCCCCAACCGTTCCATAGTTGGGCGCCCGGTACGATCACCCATGATAAGGGGCCCATAAACAATTACGCATAATAAAGCATAATTGGATCATGCATAATTAGAATATGTTATGATTTACTATGTTAAATTTATAATTATTTATGTTGCGGAAAATAAAGTTGTACTTGCTGAGCGAAAGCTCACGACTTACGTCTATGCTGTAGGTAAACAACCTACTGGCGAATTTTGATACAAGATGATGGAGTTGGCGGGGCAACTGTGAAAGAAGGGATAAGCCGCTATGTCTTCCGCAGAATTTTATGTTTAATATTTATATATTCCAAACAGTACTTCAGTAGTAAAAAAAAAAAAAAAAAAAAAAAAAAAAAAAAAAAATTTCACTACTTTTGTTAAGCAATTAAGTATGTTAAACATGTATGTATGTACGGTAACGGTCCGTGCTAGGCGGGTCGTTACACTTCAGTTGTATGTAGAATTTAACATCAGCATCACACTGTATCCTCACAAGAGGCAATCCAGGTTCAACTCCATATCTCACGACTATATTCTTGTCTTGGCCCCTAATTCCAATCACACTTCTGACCAACTCAATAAGACCAACATATGTTGAGTTCTTTGGGACCAATATTCCCTTCATTTTGCCACCAACATATCTCAATGTGCCGTCCCATTGACCATTATACTTGACGAGAACACAAATCACATCCATTCCTAATTTGCGTTACAAAGGAAGGAAAGATTATGTTATAGAGAGTTGATTTATAAATCAAAATTGGTCATAATGGTAATGACCCTATGGTCATTATGAAAATTGCCAGTTTTTTATATAGCGAGTTGACTTAAATCTCAAAACTGGTCACAATGATAATGTCCAGATGGTATATGTTACAGAAGATCGAAAAACTTACCCTAAAAACAACCACAGAGATTTATTTTCTACAATATATTTCAAAATGCACACCTACTAAATCATAAATTAACAAATGAAACCAAATAACAAGCACTATTACCTCAGATTGGCTGATTGGAAGTGTGAAGATCTCTATTCAAATGGAGTAGAAGCATATCTGGCTCTCAAAAATCAATAAAACCGTGACGAGGATTTGTTGGACTTAGAGTGAGTTTCGATCAGTGGGTAATGGTGCAGGGAGGATTCGTGAGGCTTCACTGAGAGAAAAATGACGAACAAAATCGAAAGACAAAGTTTTCAAAATTTAGGGTACTGTAATGTCGGGATTGAAATGGGCGGGAGAGTGGGCAAAATATTTTGTTAGGGTTTGACCAATACGTCACCGTATTGACCAATGACATCGGTCATAACAGTTATGACCAGGGGGTCATTATGAAAATGACCGACATTCTAACACAAAGGTCATAACAGTTATGACCAGACGGTCATAACTGTTATGGCCGATAGTGTAACACAGAGGTCATAACAATTATGACCGCCTGGTCATAACTGTTATGACTGATAGTCTAACACAGAGGTCATAACAGTTATGACCAGGTGGTCATAATTATTATGACCAATAGTGTAATACAGAGGTCATAACAGTTATGACCAAGTGGTCATAACTATTATAACCAGACGGTCATAACTGTTTTGACCGATAGTGTAACACAGAGGTCATAACAGTTATGACACGGTGGTCATAACTGTTATGACCTCTGGTCTAACACGATGGTCATAACAGTTATGACCTAGTGGTCATAACTGTTATAACCGATAGTCTAACACAGAGGTCATAACAGTTATAACCAGACGGTCATAACTGTTATGACCGACAGTCTAACACAGGGGTCATAACAGTTATGACCAGGTGGTCATAACTGTTATGACCGATCGTCTAACACTTTGATCAATACGTCACCGTATTAACAATTTACAGGGTTCACAACGATACTGACAATGGGGTCATTATGAAAATGACCCATCCGGTAAAAGGATGTTTGACCAAAAACGAGTCATTTTTATAATGACCACCTGGTCAATATCGTTGTGACCAAAATTATATGCGAAAATTTAACAGTTACAGGGGTCACAACGAAAATTACTAGGCGGTCATTATGAAAATATCCTGTAAGAAGACCAACAGTTAAACAAATTCATTTTCATAATGAAATTTTTTTCTCCTTTGCAAACAAAGTGTTAAACGCAAACTTTTTAAACATTGAAACGAAAAGAAATTTTTTTAACTTTCGACTTCTTTGATTCGTTAACTTCGATTTCCCCTCAACCTTTCATCGGCCACCATTCTGTCGATCTCTGGTGCCGGTTTTTTAAACTATTCTAAGTAGGTGGCCTTCTATATCACGAAGCTATTTATAGATGCCTTTCGTGGTGGTTTCGGACTGTTTCCGAGCGGTTCCGACCGATTGCAACTATTTCTCTCTCTAGATTTCATTTTCTCTCTCTAAAATACTGTAGATGCTGGTTTGGCACAGTTTTTTGGGGCATGCGAGGGAGATGAGGGTAAACCCGTAATTTGACATACATTCAATGCTGCTAGGCCCCGCATATCATAGGCTTTTATGACGTGACGGTGCTAGAAATGAAGGGATGAAAAACAAATGCTGATTTTAATATTCTTTTCCCTACAGGTGCTAAAAGTGAAATTAACCCAATCACCCTAAGCATAGATCTAGCATAACCAATCATCAAAAACCATAACATAAAAAGCATGAGCTTATGCTCTTACAATCCATTGATTGAAATACACATAAATCTCATAAACCAAACTTAATGAAATTCTTAGTTAGAGGGTTGAATTATACCTCTAAAGCTTTTGCAAGAGTGGTTCTAGATCCTTGCATGAGCAAAAATTTTGCTCCAGCACCCTCCACCACAACCGGCCATCTCTCACTCACTCTCTCTCTCTCTTTTCTTCTAAGGCTAAAGAGAAATAGTTGAGAATGAACTAAAGGTTGAGAAGTTCACTAACCACCCCTATTTATAGATGGAAATTTTCAAATTTTCAACAATTATTTTTATTTCTTAAAATTACATATTTGGGCCTAAAAACAAAATATTTGCCCTTAAATCCCCCTTAGATGGCCGGGCATGAGGAATCCTTGGAGGCCAAGAAATCTCTTCGAACTTATCTTCACTTTTTTCCCCCCTTGACAACCGGTCAAGTGTTGGCTTAAACCAACAAAAATCTTTCCATGCTTATCTTTAATTCCTTGTTCTCCAAGCCACCATATGTAACCGGCCATTTGGCCTAGTTCAACTCTAGTTAGAGGTTTTGGTTAGGAAATAAAATCCATAAATTCCATAATTCAAAAATTCATATTTATCCATAATTACTTGGCCTCCAAGTAAGGCCATGTTCGACACCCCTCCTAACACGCAGTCTAATTTCTTGATAATCCAGATAGTGCCAATATTGTTATAACTGTCAACAGTCCAGGAATACTAATCTGCAGTCCATAATTTATATGTACTTAACTGGACCGCTTATTGGATTTTCTTATGGCTTAAAGCTATTTAGTCCTCATTGCTCCAAATATTATTCCTGATTTTTCTGGAATGGTTCTATGCCTTATTCTTACTTCTTCATCCGTAATGACGGTTTATCACCGTATAATTTTCATACTGCTTACTATACTTCACTACCATCTTAATCATATCTTAAATCATTCTGGTCAAACATTGACTGGATTAAAATCATAAATCCTCATTCTGCCTCTTTCATCAAAAGGCCTCATACTTAACTAAGTAAACTATTGTTGAGTCTTATAATGTTATAAGAACTCCCACATACTCTGATAATCAAATCAGATCATGAGCTTCATATTAACATACATGGTTCAAACTTAGATTTTCCTTGTATCTAAGGAAATCACAAGTTTGTCAAATTTTTGTGTTATTACATGGCATCTGAGGAAGTACTGGGGGCTCAGGGTTATTTTGTGGTGGGACCTCATTAACACGAGGCATCTGATTTAACGACCCACCCTACGTAGGGTGATATAGTTACATACTTACATAACATAACTACTTATTAAGCGGAAATGTGGCATACAATTTTTTTTCCCCGCTTATTCTTATGTCGACCTTGGTCGCGTACGTGCACATATACATACTGATATACATTCATCTTTACACATACTTAATTTGGGTGTTTAAATTTGAAAACTCGTACATACTAAATTATACATAAGAACAACATAAACTTTATCATAAGAGCGTAGCGGTCTCCAACCCACGTTTCACAGCTAGCCATGCCCAGCTCCACCGCCTTGTATAAGGTAATGCTCATAGGTTGCTTACCTACAGCATAAACATAAGTTATGAGCTTTCGCCCAGCAAGTACAACTTTAAACCCACATAAACATTTCTTAACTAACAATGCATGATCCAATTATGCTTTCTTATGCTGTCTTATTCTTAAGTCAGCTCATTTTTAGAGCCCCTTAATTAACATAACATAAGTGTCCGTACCGTGGCCCGCTGCCATGGAGTGGTTGGGGCGGCCAGCCCAGTCCAACTCAAACCATGGACAAAACCCAACCTAAGAGCGGGTCGGTACGGCACGAGGCAAGCTTGCTTGCCATCATACTTGAAAACTTGTTCTTAACTTTTTCTTGAACATAATTTCTTATGAATAGTTTTCATTCTTGAAAACGATTCCTTGAACATAGTTTTCTTCTTGAAAACAGTCTTTTAAAACAGTTTCATACTTAAAACTGGGTTCTCATTCTTACCAAGTGACTTATCATTGTGAGCATGCTTTATGATGCCATAATAATAAAACATAAATCACATGCATCACAACATGTATACATGAGCTTGAAAACAAACAAGCAATAAAACAATCTGCCTATGCTGTAGGTGGAGTTGTACTTACAAGTTAGACTACGTCCTGTATTTGTTGCTCCAACTGGTTGTAACAACAAGTTACCTTCCTGTTTTCAAAAGAATGTAAGATAAGAATTATCCTATCTTACCATAAGTCATTACATTAAATGTTGATATCCTAACGAACACTCATTAGTAACCTTAGTTACATGTCCCCCACATACTATCCTGATTTCTTATTCGGTTACTAGATGTAACCCTAGGGCACCTGGCCTAATCAAACATTATCTTTTTTGATTACTTAAAGAAGTCTTGGGTTCAAGGCCTAACCCTATTAGGTTATTATGTGTAACCCTGGGCATAAGCCCAAGTTAAATCTAGATTAAAACCCTATTGAGTGTAAGAACCCGAAATTGTGATGAACCTATGATTTCCTTAGAGACAAGGAAAATCTAAGACTGAACTATATATGTCGATATGAAACTCATGATCTGAGTTGAATGTCAGTATATGTATATGAAACAAAGCCTCCAACTAGAGTTGAACTAGGCCAATGGTCGGTTACATTGACCGGTTACATTGGGTGGCTTGGAGAACAAGGAAACAAAGCAGAGGTAAGTTGAAAAGATTTTCCCTTGGCTCACACACTTGCATGGCCGGTTGTTAGGGCTACCTTGGAGAGCAAGCATTTAGCTTGATGATGTAAGCAAGGTGATGTAAGCAAGGTGAGGTAAGCAAGTAGTTAGCTTGGTGAACAAGCCATTTCTTGGCTCACACTCACCCTTGAATGGCCGGCCACCTAGGAGGGTCTTTTGGCAAATAGTTTGCTCATTAAACCCTAATATGCAATTTTAGAAATTATTCTCCACCTATAAATAGGTGAGGTTGGTTCACATTTCTTTTGGACCATTTAGTTGAACCCGAAACTCTACCCAAATTTCAACTCAACTCTCTCCCTCTCACCCTAGGAGCCGAAAGCAAAAGAGAGAGAGAAAAAAAAGGGATGGCCGGATTTTTGAGAAAGAAAAGAGAGAAGAAAAATTTGTGATCCAAGTTGTAGATCCAATCTCAAGGAGTTAAGGTAACTCTCTTAAACGCCCTAAGCAATTCAATTAAGTTTTGATTCAAGAGTTTATGTGTATTTCAAGTTGGATTTGTAAGAGCATAAGCTCACCCTTTTATTTTATATGCAAGAGCTTAGAGTGCTTGTTAGGTGCTTGATTAGGGTTTGGTGGTCTCTAATTATGTTTTGATGCATATTTTTGATAATATGTGATAGAAATTAATTAGTATGTATGTATGCCTAGTACGTGTTTGTTATATGTCCCCATGTGTTTAAGAAGTTGTAGGTTATGCATGAATGATGGATGAACTAGGTTATGAACTTGTATGATAATATGGATATGCAAACCAACCTTAAACCCTAGTTTGGTGTTAGAACATCACAAGGGTTGTATATGTATCAATGAATGTATGTTAATGGAAAAATATTTACGTTAGACACGCTGCATGCTTGATGTAGGCTCACGGTTTTAACCGTTCGAGGTAGTGTGTGCGTAATTTTACGTAAAAACGGATTCAAAGCAAAACTGCCAGTTTCGGGTAAAACTGGGCAGCTTACAGGAAAGGTAATTTTGAGGCCCTTCGAGGCCGAATTAGAGGCCGAATTTGAAAAAAGTTAAAACTACAAAGTTGTAGGAAATGGAAAATCCTAGGGAAAAACATGGAAAAATTTTAAAAATACGCTCCAAAGGTTTTCGTTTTTGTGAAAACCCGAGCCCTGGTCTGTTGCACGGCCAGCCGGTTTCAACCAGGAATATGAACAAGTTAAATGTAGAATTAGGTTGTGAGTAAAACACGAAAGTTTCAGGGTTTTTCAAGATCTACAACTTTCGTTCAGAACATTTTTTCTAATTCCAAACAAATTTTAAAGTAAAACCTGATTTTCCAAAACTATGCAGGAAACAGGAAATTCCTGCACAGAATTTCAGAAAACAGTGCATAAGCAGAAAATTCCTGCACATACACTAATAACCAAAGCTTATGGGACTGTTTTAAGCAGTTTTAAAAAGGGATTAAAATTTATCAAACAAGGATTGAAATAAATAAAATAAGCCTAGTCCTATGGTAAACAACTATAGGACAAATAGTAACTGGGAAGGTTACAAAATTTTATTAGGCCAAATAATTTAGGTCACTTATAGTAACCATATGAGATACCCAAGCTATTGGGTTGGGCCTTAGTAAGATTAGTAACCTAATACTATTCAAGTATGATTGGGCTTAGTACCCAAGGTTACCCTAAGTAACCTAACAAAATATTGTTTAAGTATGTTGGGCCATGAGCCCTAGGGTTACGGCTAGTAACCGAACGAGTTATCATTTGTAGATGTAGGGGACATATAACTAGGGTTACTCATAGATGTTGGTTGGGATACCAACATTTAAGGATTATGATTTATAGTAAGATAGAATAAGAATGACTCTTATCTTACACCCTATTTGGAAACAGGAGTATGAATTGTTGTCGTGCCATGTTTGGACGATAAACCAAGAGCGTAGGATGACAGGTAAGTACAACTCCGCCTACAGCATGAACAAAATCATTTTTGTTGCATGTCATGTTTTTCAAGAAATCATGAAGTGATGTTATGATAGGTTTATGTTATGTTGTTTTATGTTATGATGCTTTATGTTATGATGTTTTATGTTAGGATGTTTATGTTATGATGTTTTATATTATGGTTTGTTATTATGTTATGTTTTGAGATAGTGACATCATGATGCATGTTCACTAATATTAAGCCACATGGTAAGAACATGCTTTTAAGTCATAAGATAAGACAAGTAAATGTTATTGTGTCATACCGACTTGCCACGAGGGCGGGTTTAAATGGCATGGTCCATGTTTGAGTTGGATTTGATTGGCTGTCCCAACTATTCCATGTTAAACAGTATGGTTCATGGTTTGAGTTGGAATTAGATTGGTCACCCCAATCACTCCATGGTTACATGCCACGTATGTGCACTCATATTATGTAAAGGGCCTAGAAACCAAATTAAAATAAGAAAGCATAATTGGTTCATGCTTTCATTTGACAAAATGTTTTGCGGATTGAATATTGTACTTACTGGGCATAAGCTCATTACTTACGTTCATGCTGTAGGTAAGCAACCTACCGGCAATACTTGATGCAAGACTGTGGAGAGATGGCGCTGCAGACTGTGAAATGTGGGATGGACACCGCCACGGGTTTTTAGAAAATATGTTTTTAAAATATGTTTGTAAAATGTGTTTATGTTACGTTATAATGAAGTAATGGTATGGTTAAGAAAAAGTTTCAAGTATGATGGCAACAAGTTGTCTCGTGTCGTACCAATCCACACTAGGTCGGGTTTGGTCAACGGTTTGAATATGATAGCTTTCAAATAAGTTGTGAAAGCTGGGTACTCGAGAGAGTACATATAAATAAGTATAAGTATAAGTATGAGTATAAGTATGAGATTAAGTCAAGTTTGAGTTTGAGTTTAAAATAAAGTTTAAAAGAAAATAAAATAAAATTTACTCTAGAATTTTCAGTAAGTTTAAAGTATTTAAATCAAGAAGTAAGTTAAGTAAGCAAGTGTACGGAAGTCACGGCCCTACATAGCGTAGGTCGAGGTCATGACATTGAGTTACTATGGTCCTATTTCTTTTAAAATCATACCCCATTAGGTTACTATAAGTAACCCTTATTATTATTATTATTTTTTGAATAAGAATCATATTATAAAGCACTAGCATCAATTGAAACAGCATTAGAGACTACAGAGGGAGTCTCACTGATCCAAACATTGGTACAATTAGAATTGAAACCAAATCTAGCTAGAAGGTGAGCAACGTGATTAGCACTTCGGCAAATGTGATCAATACCTGTAATCCGCAGTTGGGTGAACAACTGTTTAACATCCTCCAGGATTAGACCTTCCATAGAAAGATCCCGATTATCCACAACGGCTGAAACAACATTAGTAGCATCAGTTTCCACCTCAAGATTAACACACTCGATCTCCTTTGCGAATCTCAAACCTTCACGAAGAGCTAGGCACTCAGCCACAAAAGGGGAAAAAGGCCCTTCTACTGATTTAGCCACAGCTCCTAATAATGACCCCTTCTCATCACGAATAACAGCTCCGATACCAATGTGGTCCGAACTCGGAAAGACCGATGCATCGATATTAAGCTTGAGATAACCCGACTGAGGAGGCAACCAAACATCTGAACCTACAGCTTGTGAAAGGGTTGGAACCCTATTCAAAACCTGCCATTCACCGTAACTGGCAATACTCAAATCAAAAATAGCATGCGGATCTCCAACTTCTCCCCCATGCACAACCTTATTTCGCTCACACCATAATTTCCAAGCTAGCCAACAAACCAACGCAAAATCCTCCATAGGAACTTCTGACGACATAATTCGTAAGAGATCAGCAAAAGGCATAGCCCTCCTGTTCTCAATCACCTTCCAAAACCGAGACATCTTCCACACCGTTTACGAAATCGGGCAATCAAAAATTGCGTGGGAAGTGGATTCCCTAACATCTTTGCATCTAGGACAAACAACGTCACAAACAATACCTCTAAGATTTAAAGAAACCATCGTCGGAAGAATCTCGTGGAACGCGCGCCATACAAACAATCGGGCTTTGGGAGGTATTGGTAAACTCCACAACTTCCTCCACCATAGAACATCCGAGTTGACAATGGAAGAGGACTCACTTCGCTTCGAGTTCATAATAGCCCTATATCCAGAACGGACCTTATAAAGACCTTTAGAGTCAAAGTGCCACGCCCATTTATCACCTCCTGCAGCATTGCCTAGAGGGATACCTAAGATAAGCTCATGGTCTACCGGCCAGAGAGTACTCTCGATCTTGTCCTTATCCCAGACACGATTCTCGTCCGACATCAGATCAGCAACCATCAACAACTCCCCTCCCACTGGCATCTTGGTAATCACACGAAAGGACGAAGGTCTAGGAAGCCAAGGATCACCAAAAACTTGAGTAGAAAGCCCATCCCCAATACGACGTCGAAGCCCAAGTTTAATAGCATTCCGTCCCCATAAAAAGCTCCTCCAAAGATAGGAAGCTCCACTCCTCGCTTTTGCCTCAAAAAAGTTGACACCTCTGAAATACTTGTCTTTTAAAACTTGGGCAACTATAGAATGTGGATTTTAACCCATTTAAAAGTTGGTAACCATCTCGGTTACTCTTGGTCTTATGGTTGTTTTTTCGTATTATTTGTCTTGTTTTATCTATTTTTACCCTCATTTGATAAATTTTAAATCCCTTTTTTAAAAAACTACTTAAAACAGTCCATAAACTTTGATTATTAGTGTATGAGCAGGAATTTCCTGCTTTTGCACTATTTTTTAGAAATCCTGTGCATGAATTTTCTGTACCCTACACAGTTTTTTAGAAATCTATTTTAACTTTTAAATCTGTTTGGATTTTGAAAAATATTTCTTCATGAAAGTTGTAGACCACATCGAAATCTACAACTTTTGTGTTTTGCTCAAAAACTAAATCTGCCTTTAACCTACCCGTTTTTCTTGTTGAAGCTGCCTGGCCGTGCACACTGTGTTTGGCCGACCAGGCTCGGGTTTCTGTAAAAACGGAGGCCTTTGGAGCCTTCTTTTTGAAAACCTTTACCTTTACCCCTACAGTTTGCCATTTTCTACAACTTTTTAGTTTTAACTTTCTTCAAATTCGGCCTCTCAAGTTAGAGGCCGAATTTGAGGAAAGTTAAAACTGAAAAGTTGTAGAAAATGGAAAATCATAGGGGGAGACGCACACAGTTTTTAAAAATAAGGCCCCAATAGCCTCTGTTTTCACTAAAATTCGAACTTGGTCATGCCCAGACCCTGTGCACGGCCGGGCAGGTTCAACCAGGAAAATGAGTAGGTTAGAGGCAGAACTGGGTTTCGGGCAAACAACAAAAGTTGTAGGATTTTTCAAGATCTAAAACTTTTGTGAAGAAAAGTTTTTCATATTCAAAACGGATATTAAGATAAAGGTGGATTCTAAAAACTTTGCAAAAAACAGGAAATTCCAGAACAGGATTTTCAAAACATTATAGGAAAAGGCCATTCCTGCACATGCACTGATAACTAGATTAATGGGACTGTTTTCTGCAAATTCCTCTAGACTTGGATAGTTTATAAAAAACATAGTAACAAGATAATGACCATTAGTAATCGGATAGGTTACCAAGTTATCGGGTTGGGCCTAAAGCCCATGATTACCAATAGTAACCTAGTAGGACCTAACTTTAAAAATTGGGCCTTAGTAACCCAATAGGGTCTTGATCCAAATATGACTTGGGCTTATACCTAGGGTTACTAATAGTAACCTAATAAGATACTAGGTATGCAGGGGCCTTAAACCCAAAGTTCATCAAATAATCAAACAAGATATGGTTTGAGTTATCATAGTAGTGTATGGGGAATATACAACTAGGATTACTAAAGAATGCTGGTTAAGGATACCAGCATTGAATATAATGATTTATGGTAAGATAAGATGACCCTTATCTTACATCCTTTCTGAAAATAGGGAAGTAGCCTATTGTTGCAACCTGATTTGGAGCAACAAAATCCAGGACGAAACCTGTAAGTAGAACTCCGCCTACAGCATAGGCAAAGTGTTTTGCTGCTTGTATGTTTTCAAGCTTATGCATACATGTTAAGGTGCATATGATCTATGTTATGGCCTCATGAAGCATGCCCACTAAAGATAAATCAATTGGTAAGAATGAGAACCCATTTTCAAGTAAGAAACTGTTTTAAAAGACTTTTTTCAAGAAGAAAACTATTTTTAAGAAATTGATTTCAAGAGCAAGTTAAGGAAAGATATCAAGTATGATGGCAAGCAAGTTGCCTCGTGTCATACCGGCCTGCCACAAGGGCGGGTTTGGTCCATGGTTTGAGTTGGATTGGACTGGCCGCCCCAACCACTCCATGGCTGCGCGCCACGGTACGTGCACTTATGTTGTGTAAGGGCCCAAAGATATGTAAACATAAGAAAGCATAATGAAGCATAACTGGTTCATGCATTGTTAAGTTTTGTTTTGCGAATTAATAATTGTACTTGCTGAGCGAAAGCTCATAACTTACGTCTATGCTATAGGTAAGCAACCTATCGGCAGTCCTTGATACAAGACGGTAGGGCTTGGCACGGCAAGATGTGAAACGTGGGATGGAGACCGTTACGTGTTTTGTTATATTATGTTATTATTTATAAAATTTGTTGTATGTAAGTTTGATAATTCAAAACTGAAGTAAGTAAGTATGTGTATATATATGCAAGAAAGTAATGAGATATATTTCAGTTTCAAAGTGGTGAAAAATGTACGGTAACGGCCTACGTTAGACGGGTCGTTACAGAGTTAGTATCAGAGCGGGATTCCTGCCATCCGGTTTCACATCTGCCTGCCAGCACCACTGTCGTTGTAAGTTAAGATTATTTTATGCATGTATACTTATCATGATTGATTCATGTAAGTATGATAGGGTAGATTATATGTTATGGATCCGATGCGAGTAAATGAGGATTATGATGCTGCATAAGTGTCTGAGGGGCTGCAATCCCTGATTTTGATAGGACTTGTAGAACGTCACCATTATCAGTGTGGCTTTATGATATGGAGTTGATATTCCAAATATGCCACATAGAAGTACGCCTTTAGGTTTTAGCCGGTGCTTCGCGGCGGATGCCGAATATGGTGGATGACTTTAAGGGAACTAGCTTTACAAGAGGATCATGGGCGGAATTTCGTGCCTTAGTTATCGCATGATATGGGCCTTTACCGAATAGGAAGCCAGTATGCCCCATCGCGACCCGGAAATCTACAATGACATGTACCTTGGGCGGTACCTTAGTTATGTGGTAGATTGGCGCGTGCATCCAAATGAGACCATGGCCCATTATTGCTAAAGATTTTAGGACGCAATGTTACCCTATATAACTCAGGACATGGATAACCCGAAGATACAAGCATTACAACTTCTCAGGGAAGGGTTACCTCTAGAAGTCCGGTAGTTTGTTTCGGCACTAAGGACAGGAGTAACATTGGAGACCATGATAGATGCTATTATGGAGATTGAAATAATAGCATATATATTACGTGCAGCTACCCCAAAGGATGACTGTATACTTATTCCAGTTGGTGATGCTGGTATTGAAAAGTCACTATTTCAGGGAGGTCCGATTTGGTCAAAGGACCCTATTCCAGCCGCATTGATTCAAGAGATTCCTCCATAGAAGGAGGAGACTGGTGTAGATGATGACATAGATCCTGCTAATCTTCTGGTCGACCCCGAAGAAAACCCAGAAGATCCTCTAGTCATCATCATCAAAAGTAATGATGAGGAAGATGTAGAGGAAGAAGAATGGGAAGAACAAGAAGCGGAAGACGAAGAAGAGTTAGAAGATTTGGAGGAGCAAGAAGAAGCCCCCGAGGAGATATTGTTTGATGACAATGATTAGTATGTGGAATCGGGTGTTTTCTCCGATGTTACGACCGAATAGTTAATCTAGACCCTCGACCTGACCTTTTAACGATAGGATTGTATGAATGTATGATGGTAAAGTGGTAGACACTTCCATCTCATTTTGACCCTGTATGTACGATAGGGATAATGTGTATAGGATATGTACATGTTATCTCCTTAACATGATGTACTTTTTGTAAAGATACGAAAATGACAAGTTCAGATATATAATGTATGCGATGATGTTATGATTAAGTGCTATCTTCATGATAAGATTATGATGAGTTATGATATGAAAAGTTCATGATAGATCTCTAGTATGATGTCGTTATGATACGATATGACGACGTTAAGAGTACGATATAATGAGATCATGATGGATCTCTAGTACTATGTCATTATAATATGATATGATATGATGATGTGAGTATGGTATGATTAGTTATGATGGCTTTATGATATGAAGCTTTAAGATATAAGACGATATGATAAGTTATGAATGGAAGAAGAGATATTTGTAGTATAACAATATCTTTTCTTATAACTAAATAGGAATTAGAAGATGGTACGTCCCCGTACACGGGCGAACCCAATTCCGTAAGAGCCTGATCTTGTAAATACAGTAGCTGCTTTACAGCAGGAACTGCTAGAACAGTAACAAGAAACAAACCGGCTGAGAGAACAGATAGCTCATCTGACGATATTCCACCACAAGGTAACCCGGTACCCCCAGTAGCGCCCCAGGTACCAGAGGTTCATGAAGAGATTCCATGGAATGTTGAAGTTCTGTTACCACCCAAAGGGATACAAGCAAACCCACCCTTGATTAGGGAGGATTTGTTGTATGAGCGCTTTAGGAGAATGAATGCGCCCGAGTTAAAAGATCTACAGATCCAATAGAGGTCGACAATTGGTTAATAGATATCCAAGTAATCTTGGATTTTATGGGATTAACCGAACCGGAGAAGGTTCTTTGTGCTTCCTTTGTGCTTAAGAAGGATGCACGACATTGGTGGATGACCGTGCAAATGCGCAGAAATGTTGTTACTATGAGTTTGCAGGATTTTGTAACAGAGTTTAGAGCGATGTATTACAACAAGGAAATCCTCGCCGCTCAACAAGATGAGTTTAACAACTTTAAACGAGGCTCGATGACTGTACTGGAAGCTATCAAGAAATTTGAACAACTAGCTCGTTTATGCCCAGAACTAGTTCCGAATGAAACGGAAAAAGTAAGAAGGATGATGAAGAGGTTCGGACAGATATTTCCAAGCAAGTTAGCATCGGCAGTAGCCCTCCAACCCTGGTATCCGACTGTATCAGTCGGGCAATAAGAGCTAAATATTGGATTAATCAGGATAAGGAAGCAAGGGCTCAGATATTTAAAGTTGAGAAAGAAGAACAACCGTGGAAATAAGGTTAATAGCAATGACTATCCAGTGTTCGTACAATGTGGACGGAAGCACATGGGAGTGTGCAGATTGGGATCAAATGCCTGCTATCTTTGTGGCAAGGAAGGCTACTATGCGAAGAACTGCATACTAAATAGTCAGAACCAGAACCCTCAGTACCCAAATAAGAATGCGAGTAGTCAGTTGCATGTAGTGCAAGCAAAGATTGAACCCTCTTCAATCACATCAGGAAGACTAGAGGTTCCTGAACCCCAAGTTAGGATTTATGCCGACACAAAGGGGGATGCTGAAGTTGGAACTTCTCAGATATGATGCAATTGTCTGATTGGATTCTGGTGCCACCCATCAATGGAGTTTGCCCATAAATTAGGAAGAGGTGTTAGTTATCTAAGGTAATTCTTTAGAACCTCTCTCCTGTCAAGAGAAACTTACCTGTCTGAATTCTGGATGTGGAATGTTCCAGTAGTCATTAATGGTAGAAAGTTATATGTGGATCTTGCTGCGAGCAAGCTTCAAGATTACGATGTGATCCTAGGAAAGCACAATGCTAAGATGGATTGCAGAAAGCATTGTAGTACGTTTAGTCCGGTTGGTGCAAAAAAAAAATTATTGGATAAGGAATTCATCCGACAAAATCACTCCTCATGGGAGCACTGGTCTTGTTCGTCATAAAGAAGGATGGATCGATGCGGATGTGCATCGACTACCGTGAATTGAATAGGATTACGATTAAGAACAAGTATCATTTCCCAAGAATTGATGATCTTTTTGGATAACCTTAAGGAGCGGTGGTGGTCTTGAAAGTTGACTTGTGAACAAGGTACCATCCACTCAGAATTAAGCAGTCGGATATTCCCAAGACGGCACTACGAACACGATACGGACATTATAAGTTTCACGCCATGTCATTTGGATTAACTAATGCCCCACTGCCTCTATGGATTTTATGAACCAAGTGTTCAAATAATACTTAGATAAGTTTGTTATCATCTTTATTGACGATATTCTAAATTACTCAAGAACCAGGGAGGAACTCGAGCATCACCTTAGATTGGTGATGAAGATGTTAAGATGAAATTAGCTCTATGCCAAATTCACAAAGTGTGAGTTTTGGCTGGAAAAAGTTTATTTCTTGGGTCATGTAGTCTCAAAGGAAGGAATTTCCGTTGATCCAGCTAAAGTAAAAGCGGTCAGTAAATGGCCAACACTAAGAAATGCTACAAAAATATGAAGTTTTCTTGGACTAGCTGGGTATTATCGACGTTTGGTCGAAGGATTCCCTAAGATTGTTGCATCACTCACGGCCTTTACTTGGAAAGGGAAGAAATTTGAGTGGATGCAGAAGCATGAGGAAAACTTTCAAGAGTTTAAGTAGAAACTCACTAGTGCATCGATATTGATAACTCCCAAAATGGACACGGGGAATTTAGTAATTTATAGTGACGCCTCTAAAAATAGATTAGGGGCTGTCTTGATGCCAAAAAGTAAAGGTGGTTGTCTAAGCTTCACGACAACTGAAGAAGTATGAAATGAACTATCCAACACACGACTTGGAACTCGTGGCGGTGGTTTTTGCATTAAAGATTTGGAGACACTACTTGTATGGAATAGATGCGAAATCTATCCAAACCACTAAAGTCTTAGGTATATCTTCAACCAAAAGGAGCTCAGTATGAGGCAACATAGAAAGTTGGAACTCGTAGAGGATTACGATTGTGAAATCCTTTACCACCTTGGAAAGGTAAACAGGGTAGCAAATGCTTTAAGTAGGAAGTCATCCAGTGTGTTAATGTTTATTGGAACGTTGCCTCAGTTATTTGAAAGGGAAATTTCTAATTTCAATATGGAGATGATAACGGGAAATTGTCTGTTCTGACTCTCCAGTCCAATCTCCTAGAATCCATTAAGCTTCATCAAGGGAAGGACCCCTTTTTGTTTAAGGTGCAATTTTTCCTTGGAAAAAGGAATAAGGAAATTAAGACCTCTACGGATGAAATAATGTAGTTCAAGGAAAGGATTTGTGTTCCTAACTTTGAGTTTCTTAAGAAACAAATCATGTCTGAAGCACATGAGACGCCATACTCGGTACATCCTAGAGCTACCAAGATGTACAAAGACCTTAGAAAGAGCTATTGATGGCCAAAGATGAGGAACGAGATTATGGATTTTGGATAAAATGTCTAACTTGTCAGGAAGTTAAGGCTGGACACCGTCAACCTGACGGAGATTCTCAAAAGATTGAGCCTCTCATAATGGAAATGGGAGCTAACCACTAGAGACTTTGTAGTAGAATTACTCAGGATTGCAAGTAGGAAGGATACGATTTGGCTAATTATCAATAGATTAACCAAATCAACCCACTTCATTATTATTTAGGCTACCTTTTCAGTTGAAAAAGTGGCTGAAATTTACGACTCCCAGATCATTAGACTATATGGAGTACCAAAATCGATCATCTCAGATCATGATAGGCATTATACCCCTCAATTGTGGACCGGTGTTCACACTGCTATGAGGTCGAAATTAAAGATCAGTATGGCTTTTCACCCCCAAGCTGATGATCAGTCAGAACGAACAATCCAAACACTGGAAGATATGTTAAGATCATGTGTTTTGGATTCAAAGGAAGCTGGGATCAGAAGCTGTCTTTAATCGAATTTGAGATCCATCGTGATCTCATCATATCATATCATAAATGTTGGGATCTATATGTTCGATAAGGATAGAAAATCAATTATAGGGATTTTCTGTAAATATGACATTTTTATATTAATAAAAAGAGGTTATTCATGTTTAATAAGTTGTGTCCTATTTACTTTCATTTGTTGATTGTCTGATTGTTTTTAGCAAACATAAAATAATTCTAGGCTGTTGGTAATATATCAGATTATTATATGTATATGGGGTATAAATAAAAGACGTGCTAATTTGATAACAGTCTAAATAAATGGTCCGCAATCGATGGAATAAGATTTGGGGATCTTATTCATGATAAGATTGTAAAAGTTGTCTACTTCCTTAGAGGGATGGTTTGCCTTGACCATCGGATAGGTTCCGAGTAGAAACTTTAATATATACTAGTATTGAGGTATGACATTGGACTGAACCTAAGGTGTTAATTGATTCGGTTTAATAATTCTGTTTATAAGAATCAATGACGCTTTGATTATCATCCTGCATTAATCTTAATCCTGAAATGAATGCTTGAGTTCGCATCCATGATGTAATAACCAACCTTTTTACAAATTTACGATTTCTTTTTTTTTTTTTTAAGAAATCAAAGTTTGTACTATATATGTTTATATGAAATGCCTTATCTGATTTATCAAAATTAGGATTTATGTATCATTTTATTCCAGCCAACGTTTGACCAGAATAATCTAAGATATGATTGAGACAGTACTGTAGTATTATAAGCAGTATGAAATTATACTGTGAAAAAACCGTCATTACAGATAAAGAAGGGAGAATAAGGTATGAGACCACTGTAGAAAAATCAAGCACAATATTTAGAGTAATAAGGACTAAGTGGCTTCAAGTCCTAAGAAAAATTTAAATGCAGTTCAGTTAAGTGCAGATAAATTATGGACTGCGTCCTGTACAACAGTACTGTTATTAGTTGAAAACAATATTTGTAATATCTGTATTAGTATGAAAATGGACTGCATTTTTGGAGGAAAGCCAAATGGAGCTCTAATAGGAGGACACCTCATCTTGGGATAATTATATGAATTTATGGATTTTTAGAAAATTAAGAAAGTATTAAATGGATGAAGATTGAAAGATTACTTGGGCTACAAGTAACCCTTATGGCCGGCCACCTCGTTGGATCATTGAGCAAATATTTTTTCTTTTGGGGACTAATATGCAATTTTACCTATAAATAGGTGAAGTGAGGTTAAGTTTGGACCACTTAGTGAAACCTTAACTTTTTTGGTTCACTCTCAAGTCTCTCTCCCTCCCTAGGAACCGAACCCAAATGAAAAAAACAAAAGGGGAGTGGTTGGATTTTTGGAGAAGGAAAGCAAGAAGAAAATTTTCTAAAAATAAGGCCCCAATGGCCTCTGTTTTCACTAAAATTCGAACCTGGTCATGCCCAGACCCTGTGCACGGCCAGGCAGGTTCAACAAAGAAAATTAGTAGGTTAGAGGCAGAACTGGATTTCAGGCAAACAACAAAAGTTGTAGGATTTTTCAAGATCTAAAACTTTTGTGAAGAAAAGTTTTTCATATTCAAAACGGATATTAAGATAAAGCTGGATTTTAAAAACTTTGCAGAAAACTGGAAATTCCTGCACAGAATTTTCAAAAAGTATAGGAAAAGGCCATTCCTGCACATGCACTGATAAATGGATTAATGGGACTGTTTTCAATAAATTCCTCTAGACTTGGATAGTTTATAAAAAACATAGTAACAAGATGATGACCATTCGTAACTGGATAGGTTACCAAGTTATCGGGTTGGGCCTAAAGCTCATGATTACCAATAGTAACCTTGTAGGACCTAACTTTAAAAATTGGGCCTTAGTAACCCAATAGGGTTTTGACCCAAATATGACTTGGGCTTATACCTAGGGTTACTAATAGTAACCTAATAAGATACTACGTATGCTGGGGCCTTAAACCCAAAGTTCATCAAATAATCAAACAAGATATGGTTTGATTTAAAGTAGGTCACGTACCCTAGGGTTACACTTTGTAACACAATGAGTTATCATAGTAGTGTATGGGGGACATACAACTAGGATTACTAATTAATGCTGGTTAAGGATACCAGCATTGAATGTAATGATTTATGGTAAGATAAGATGACCCTTATCTTACATCCTTTCTGAAAATAGGGAAGTAACATATTATTGTGACCTGATTTGGAGCAACAAAATCCAGGACGAAACCTGTAAGTACAACTCTGCCTACAGCATAGGCAAAGTGTTTTGCTGCTTGTATATTTTCAATCTCATGCATACATGTTAAGGTGCATATGACATATGTTATGGCATCATGAAGCATGCCCACTAAAGATAAATCAATTGGTAAGAATGAGAATCCAGTTTCAAGTAAGAAACTGTTTTAAAAGACTGTTTTCAAGAAGAAAACTATCTTTAAGAAATTGATTTCAACAGCAAGTTAAGGAAAGATTTCAAGTAAGATGGCAAGCAAGTTGCCTCGTGTCGTACCGGCCTGCCACAAGGGCAGGTTTGGTCCATGGTTTGAGTTGGATTGGACTGGCCGCCCCAACCACTCCATGGCTGCGCGCCACGGTACGTACACTTATGTTATGCAAGGGCCCAAATATTTGTAAACATAAGAAAGCATAATGAAGCATAACTGGTTCATGCATTGTTAAGTTTTGTTTTGCGGATTAATAGTTGTACTTGCTGAGTGAAAGCTCATAACTTACGTCTATGCTTTAGGTAAACAACCTATCAGCAGTCCTTGATACAAGACGGTGGGGCTTGGCACGACAAGATGTGAAATGTGGGATGGAGACCGCTACGTGTTCTGTTATATTATGTTATTATTTATAAAATATGTTGTATGTAAGTTTGATAATTCAATACTAAAGTAAGTAAGTATGTGTATATATATACAAGAAAGTAATGAGATAGATTTCAGTTTCAAAGTGGTTAACAAAAAATATTCCGTATTTCCGCTAAGTTAAATAAGTTAAGATATGTACGGTAACGGCCTACGTAAGACGGGTCATTACAGTAACCAAATGCGTTACTAATTTTATATGTTAGGCTTTGGATCCAAGGTTACTTATGGTATCCAAATGGGAAACCATTGTAATATCTTTGGGCCATAGTAACCTAATAAGATGCTATTTAAGTATAATTAGGCATTGTAACTAAGATTTGCATTAGGTAATCAAACAAGATACTGTTTGATTAACATTGGGTCATGTGCCCTAGGGTTACATTTAGTAACCGAATAAGATACCATTATAGTATGTGGGGGATATATAACTAGGGTTATTGGTAAATGTTGGTTAGGATACCAGCATTGAATGTAATGATTCATGGTAAGATGGGATGAATCTTAACTTATATCCTTTTTGAAAACAGGAAGGTAACCTGTTGTTGTGACCGGTAGGAGCTACAAACCCAGGATCTTGCATAACCAGTAAGTACAACCCCGCCTACAACACAGGCAAATTGTTTTACTGCTTGCATGTTTTCAAAGCTATGTGTCGCATATGATTTATGCTTTATTATTGTGGCATCATGAAGCATGCTCACTAATGATAATTTACATGGTTAGAATAAGATTAAGTTTCAAGTAAGAGACTATTTTTAAGAAAATGTTTTCAAGTATGATGTTAAGTAAGTTTCCTCGTATCGTACCGACCTGCTCTAGGTCAGGTTTGGTCCATGGTTTGAGTTGGACTGGGCTGGCCACCCCAACCACTCCATGGCTGCGCGCCATGGTACGTACACTTATGTTATGTAAGGGCCTAAAAATATGCTAACTTAAGAAAGCATAATGAAGCATAATTGGTTCATGCATTGTTCTTTTCGAATTTTTTTGTGGGTTAATAGTTGTATTTGCTGAGCGAAAGCTCATGACTTATGTTTATGGTGTAGTTAAGAAACCTATTGGCCATGCTTTATGCAAGACTGTGGGGCATGGCAGGGCTAACTGTGAAACTACGGGATGGAGACCGCTACGTGTTTTGTGATAAAATATATGTAATTATTATTTAGTATAATCTGTTGTATGTTAAAATACGTTTAAAACTCAAATACTTAATTAAGTACATATATATGGTTATAAGTAAGTATATGGTCAAGTTCGGATACAAGTTGTTTGAAAAAAAAATTTATTCCTTATTTCCGCTAGTTAAGTAAGATAAGTAATTATGTAAGATAAGTACAATAACGGCCTACGTAAGGCGGGTCGTTACACATGACTTATACATTTTGATCCACTATAGATGAGACACTGATAATTGATGGTCAATATACTTGTGTTTTGGGTGTATGTGTAACACCCGAATTTCTTCGGTTCATATTTTATAGAAATTTCGTGTAAATATTTACCGTAATCGGTATTTCATGAGGAAGTTCGTTTTAGAACTTAATTTTGTAAAACGAGTTCTTAAGATTTATTAAGACTCAAAAACAAATTGCATGAACTCGCAAAAGACCTTTATGAGTGAAAGGAGGTCGTATTTGCACATTTCAAGACAAGTCGACGTTGACCAATAAGTCAGTTATACCAAAACGGTCGAAAACGTCAAACAAGAATTTTAAGATTTCAGTACAAGTGAAATTACAGTTAAAAACTCATTTCTTGATTAAGATGAGTTTGAATAGAATTAAAATCACCTTAGAAAAATCAAGCATACTAAGTTAGAGTTCAGGGCGAAAGGATTCGGAAAAATAAGAGAAAATTTTTTCCGATCGAGTTTTTCACAGATCGAAATTTTTAAATGCAATGTAATTTTTGATACTGGGTATTTAAGCAACTCAGTATTAAAATTTATTGCAATGTGTTGAAATTACACAATTTTTCAAAAAGATTGAACCAAACAAGCCTTTAAGCTTAATTACATCACAATTAAGCTAAGTTAGGATATAACCCTCCACCCACATGGACCAATGAGCATGTGACACCTCATCTATGAGTTGTCAACCACTCCCCCACTCCTCTCCCCTAACAGCCGGCCACTCAAGCCCCATTGGGCAATGGCTTGCAAAAAAAAAAATTTGAGGACCAAATAGCAAGATTTGAACCAAATTTACCTTGGAAAAGAAAGCCTAGGATTTCCCCTAGCTAGAGACACTATTTCTAGGGATTTCAAACCCCAAAAAGTCAGCAGCCCTTAACCCCATTCTCAGCCATGCCATTCGGCATTTCCCCCTCCAAAAAAAAAAAAATTCTGAACTTTACCCTAGTTTTTGGTTCAAATTTTTGGTTTATTTTCTCAAGGGTTTTACCGTGTATTTCAAGCACAAAAAGTTGTAAGAGCTTAAGCTCACAATTTTTGGTTTTAGCCCTAAATAGCTTAGGTTATATTTTTATGCTTGATTTAGGTTTTGAGGTGATTATTTTGCATGTTTGGTTGGAGATATGCTCTATGATTTTTTATGTGTGCTAGAGATGCATGCTAGGGTTTCTATTTAAGGGTTTTATGTCCCTAATATGTTTATCAAATTTCTAGATGCATGTTTTAGGGTTTGTATGATGATATGGTTGAGCTTTGTTGTATGTATGTTTCTCTCTCAAAACCGTGGACCAAGGGGTCTCGGCCTTGAGTCGAATCCGAAAACACGGGATTTAAAATTTTATGTGTATGAGGGACGTTAGAAGACGTGCATGTGTTAGTAGGTCCCGCATTGGGCGGTCGAGCTAGAGCGACGCATAGGGACGTAAAATTTGGACTAACACCAAAACTGCTCTCGGGTCCAACACCCGGCAGCTCGGAAAAGTGGGATTTACAGGTCCTTAGAGGCCGAATGGGTAAAAACTTAAAACACGAAAGTTTTTCGTTAGGGTGTTTCCTAGGGGGTAATGTGAACAGATTTAAAAAAAAAAATTAAGGCTTCAATGGCCTTTGTTTTTAAGAAAAACCGAGAACTGGTCAGGGTGACCAAGTTCCAACGATTCACATGTGTTCAAACAAAAACTGGTATCAATTGAGCCAGAATCAGAAAATGTTCAAAACATAAAAGTTTTAGATCTTTTTGTTAGCTACAACTTTCATGAAGAAAGCGTTTCCAAATTCGTTTTAGATTTTAAGTTATGAATTTTCAAACAAAAGCCGTGCAGTGAACAAAATCTCATGCACGGGATTTTCTAGACCAATGACTAGGAAAAACGTTTTTCTAACTTTCAAACATCATTTTCAAACCCGAAAACCGTTCCAAAGGCGGTTTTCGATCCCGAAATGTTTTATAGAAATATTTTCAAGTGTTTTGTAATTTTCAAGACAAGTTTGGGTGCAATTCACCAAACTTACTTAAATAAACAAGAAAATGATATTTTAAGCAAGTTCAAGGTTTTCAAGATTAAAATGAATAAGATACTGCGTTAGTAGCCGGAAAATTATTCCGAGTTACTAGGGCCTTGCCCAAGCCCAGAGTTAACCTTGCGGATTGAGGTTTAAGTTAAGATTATGATTTTCTACATGAACCCTTAATTAATAATTCCGTTGTGGGTTACTCCGTGTGACCCCTTCACATGTGTTAGTAGAGGGACAAATAACCGAAAAATGTATATGTTGGTTTAATCCTACATTAAACGATCTTAGAATAGAGACCTCACGTGTAAACGTCCATGGGCAGGAGGTGACCTGCGAACGTGCTCGGGAAAGGAAATTCGATCACGCGAACAACGAAGACAAAGTAAGTACAACGCCGCCTACAGCATAGGCTAGAGTTGTATGTTTACCTAACATGTTTGCTTTACACTGTTTAAGTGTTATTTGATGATTTGCTCGATGGTTGCAATATGCTTACTGTATGATGAATGTTTCAAATGCTAATGCCATGCTTTAAAAGTATGTTTCAAGTATTGTTATTATGCTTACATGAAAAAGTACGCCTGTCCATGCATTGATAGAACATGAGATTAGGAGACATCATATAAGTATGCTCACTAATCTGTCAAGTGGAAAAATGTCAAGAAAGACATACAAACAGAACATTTGAGAAAAGGCCACAAGAGCCAATGTCGTGCCCCCTGATGACGATCGGGTCGAAAGCTTGGGCAATCTCCTCAAGCTGCACGCCGGGTACGTGCACATCAAGTTAACGGACCCACAAGTAAAATCAACAAGATAAAGTGTGATACAAGAAAGCAAGCATAACTGGACATAAACGGTTCATGCATTTCACGATAGAATGTCATGTTTAAGATGAAGAAATCGATGATATGATGCCATGTTTATGCTTTCATGTTTAAGATGTCATGTAAAAGGTTAAGTATAATTCATGTAATTGGTTCGCGGTATAGGAGTTGTACTTGCTGAGCTTTCGCTCATTGTTTGAAGTTTATGCTGTAGGTAAACAGCCTGTTTTGAAATAACTGCATGGTGGAGGGTGAAGCCGGTGGCTGTGAAATGATGAACAGGTTGAGGTTCGCAACTCAGAAGGATTTAATTAATATATCTATTTTGAGAAAACAGACAATTATTTTATTTGTGTATGAGTGTATGTAAATATTTTCTAAGTATAATGCTTCCGCTATATATATATAAAAAAAAAATCCCCACAATTTTCATGATAAAAAATAAAAATGGGATAAAACAAGTTTAAGTTCGAGTAAGTTAAGTCAAGTGATGGCCTGTGCAAGGCGGGTCGTCACAGTATGACTTATGGATGGTGAAATCAAGATTCATAGATATGAAATCCATAGCTATCTTAATACATGTTATCTACTTAAAGGCATTATTCGGGAATTGAAAGATAATATAACAAGATCTTGGCCATCGGTTTACTTTGTGCTCTCTAATGGTTTATCGATTGTATGGCTTTACAATTGGTGGTTCTTTCAATGGAGAATAATAGAACTTTAACTTAAAATGATTGAAAAGGTAAAATGGAAAAAGTCCTTTCTTCAATCATGGATAACATATGGGGATTAAGCAAGCGATGAATAAATCATGTAAGAAGCACTACGTTGGAGGGCTTTCGTAATACGGTATGTAAACGGGAGTTCAGCTTCAGACTTTTAGTGGAATAGTCCTGAAGTTGATAATTGATGAATAATTAGTCCGGGATTAATTTTTCACAATTATAGGAGCCTCTTTACATGTTTCCATCGGGTCCCTCTACTAGCTCGTATAGTTCCACGATGTGTCTCGGGATTTGTTCCTAATGAGATCGGTAAATAAAATCAGAATTTAAAATTGTCTATTGAGACATGGTACTCTCTTACATGCAGTCTCGAAAAAGGATTGGACATGTGAAATTGATTTAGACAAATAATGTGATTTGTCAACATATGATTGGTTGTAAATAAAATGATTATTTGTTAATTATTTTGGTTAATTGAATTTTGAAAATAAGATTGTTTTTGAATTATTTAATTTTTGAAAACAAAACTTTTCTCTCCTAATGTAACGACCCGCCTAAGAGGCCGTTACCATACATAACATACATAATTACTTAACTTATTTATCTTGGCGAAAATACATAATATATTTTTTTAACACGTGAAATCTAACGTATTACATACTTACATATTTATATATGCACAAATTCTTAATGAAGTACTTGAGTATCAAACTTATAGAATAACAATTACAAATATCATAATTTGGAACACGTAGTGGTCTCCATCCCAAGTTTCACAACTCGCCGTGCCAAGCCCCACCGTCTTGTATCAAGGATTGCCGATAGGTTGCTTACCTACAGCGTAGACGTAAGTCGTGAGCTTTCGCTCAGCAAGTACAAGTATAAACCCGCAAAACAAAACAAAACTTAATAAAGCAATGCATAAACCAATTATGCTTTCTTATGTTAGCATATCTTTTGGGCCCCTTACATAACATAACATAAGTGTCCGTACCGTGGCGCGCTGGCATGAAGTGGTCGGGGCAGCCAACAAAATATAACTCAAACCATGGACCAAACCTGCCCTTGTGGTAGGCCGGCACGACACGAGGCAACTTGCTTGCCATCGTACTTGAAATCTTTCCTTAACTTGCTCTTGAAATCAATTTCTTAAAACAAATAGTTTTCTTCTTGAAAACAGTCTTTTAAAACAGTTTCATATTTGAAACTGGGTTTTAATTTTTACCAAGTGACTTATCATTGGTGAGCATGCTTCGTGATGCCATAATTAAACATAAATCATATACCTCACATGACTGCATAAGTTTCACACAAAAAATGCAAGTAGCAAACAAATAGCCTATGCTGTAGGCGAAGTTGTACTTTCTTGTTATGCTACGTCCTAAATTTTGTTGCTCCAAATAGGTCACAACAACAGGTTACTTCCTGCTTTTCAATAAGGACGTACGGTAAGGATCGTCCCAACTTATCATAAATCATAATCATAAAATATTGGTATCCTAACCAACATTCATGAATAACCCTAGTCATATGTCCCCTCACACACACACTTATGAAAACTTATTTGGTTACTGAATGTAACCCTAGGGCTTATGTCTTAATAGTATCTTATTAGGTTACTTCGGGTAACCCTTGGTGTAAGCCCAAGTTATCTTTGAATAAAATCGTATTGGTTTACTAAGGCCCCACTTTTAAAAATTTTGACTTATTAGGTTATCATTAGTAACCATGGGCTTTAGGCCCAACCCAACAACTTGGTTACCTCTCGGGTTACTAATGATCATTGTCTTGTTACTATGTCTTAAAATTATTTTGGCCCAAATAAAATTAGTAACCAATCCAATGACCATATATCTTACTTAAGGTTATCCTTTTACTTGACCTAATTCAATTATTTATTTTTCCTTACTAAACTTGGTTTAATTAACCATTTTATAAACTATTTTTATAAAACTGTCTAAGTCTGGAGGAATCTGCTGAAAACAGTCCCATTAATCCAACTATTAGTGTATGTACAGGAATTGCCTGTTCTTGTACTGTTTTGTTAATCCTGTGTAGGAATTTCCTGTTTCTGTACAGTTTTCAGAATCCCGTTATATCTTAAAATCCGTTTTGAATCTGAAAAACTTTTATTCACAAAAGTTTTAGATCTTGAAAAATCCTACAACTTTTGTTCTTTTTCCTTGTCGAACCTGCCTGGCCGTGCATAGGGTCTGGGCATGACCAGGTTCAGATTTTTATAAAAACATGGGTCTTTCGAGCCTTATTTTTAAAAACTGTTCATGCTACCCCCTAGCATTTTCCATTTCCTACAACTTTTTAGTTTTAACTTTCCTCAAATTCGGCCTCTAAAGACCTCAAAATACTGTTTCCAGACTGATGCCCAGTCTTGATCCAAGACTGGCAATTTCTATTTTAATTGTTTCTTACATGAAATTATGCCCACACTACCTCGAACGGTTAAAACCGTGAGCCTACATCAAGCATGCAGCGCATTACGTACTATTTTCATTGCCATGCATTCATTTTCATTCATAAAATCATTCATACAAACCCACATGGTAAATCTTTACCAACTAGGGTTTTTAGGGTTTTCTTTGACCCTTCTTGCATCGTACATCAATATCACATAATCATTCACACCATACATCTTCTTGAGTGTATGAGGACATATTACAAACATTTACTAGGCATTCATACATACCATACGTACTCTTGCAATTGAAATCATAACCATACACAAAACCATAAATCAAAACCACTAATCCTAATCAAGCACAAATCTAAGCTATTACATAGAAATTACAATGAGCTTATGCTCTTACATACCCACATAAAATGCACATAAATCTTGAATCAAAGCTTAATTGGATAGCTTACAGGTTTTAGAAGGATACCTTTAAGCTTGGAGATTGGTTCTAGATCTTGAATCAAACTTTTCCTTCCTACTTGGTTCCTCCACAAATCCAACCACCTTGCTTCTTCTTTCTCTCTCTTTTTATTTTTTTTTCTTCTCTTTCTCTCTTTGGGGTTTCGGCTGCTAAGGGGAAGAGAGTGAGGTGAAATTTTGCAGGAGTTTTGGTAGAGTCACATAAAAATGAACCAAAAACCACCCCCCCTCCCCATTACCTATTTATAGGTGAAGAATAATTTCTTTTTGGATTTATTTTTATTTTCAAAATTACATATTAGTCCTTTTGAGCAAAATATTTGCTCATTAATCTATGAGGTGGGCGGCCATTAGGATGGCTTGGAGGCCAAGTTTCCTAATTCTTTCCCAAATTTTCTAAAATTCCATAAATAATGTAATTATCCAATGGTGAGGTGTCCCCACCCTTTGGGCCTTGTTTGGCTTTCCTCTTAAAATGCAGTCCATTCTCATACTAATACAGATATTACAAATACTATTTTTACTAATAACAGTACAGTCTTTCTGAACTGCAGTCCAGAATTTATCTGTGTATTATTGAACTGCATAAAAATTTTTCTTATGACTTAAAGCTATTTAGCCCTTATTGTCTTAAATAATGTGCTTGATTTTTCTATAGTGGTCTTGAACCTTATTCTTACTATTTTATCTGTGATGATGATTTTTCGCAGTATAATTCCTATACTGCTTGCTATATTGCAGTACCGTCGTATTCATACCTTTGACTTTTCTTGGTCAAACTTTGGTCAACATAAAATCATAAATTTCATTCTACCTTTTTACTCAAAAGGCCTTATGCTTGACTAAGCAATTTATTATTGAGTCTTATAAACCTATAAGGACTCACACAAAATCTGATAAAAATCAGATCATGCATTTCGTAAGTACTTACATAGTACATCTTAAATTCCTAAAGAAGGAAATCGTAATTTCATAAAACGTTGGTTATTACAATCTTCCCCCCTTAAAAATTTTCGTCTTCGAAAATTAAAACAAGTTAGGGTAGTTCTTTCTCATATCCTCTTCTAATTCCCACGTTGCTTCTTCAACCTTATGATTTTGCCATAACACTTTAACCATAGGAATGGTTTTGTTTCTTAAAACTTTTTCTTCCCGGTCCAGAATCCGGACTGGCTTTTCTTCATATGTCAAGTTAGTTTGGACTTCAACTGGTTCTTGACTTAGCACATGGGAAGGGCCGGGTACGTATTTCGTTAACACTGGAACATGAAAAACGTCATGCCCAAAGGCCAATTTTGGTGGCCAGGCAAACTTATAGGCTACTTTTCCAATCCTTTCAAGGATTTCAAATGGTCCGGTATATCTTGGGCTAAACTTCCCTTTTTTACCAAACCTCATTATTCCCTTCATAGGAGCAATCTTAATGAAAACTGAATATCCAACTTGGAACTCGAAGGGTCTTCGACGTTTGTCGGCATAACTTTTCTGTCAACTAAAAGCCACGTCGAGTCTCTGTTTGATCATCTTGATGTCCTCAGAAGTTTTCTTGATGAAATCCGTGATTTGAAGTTGTTTCTGCCCAACTTCTTGCCGATGAATAGGAGATGGACATTTCCTTCCATACAACGCTTCAAATAAAGCCATACTGATTGAGGCGTGATAACTATTATTATAAGAAAATTTGATCAAAGGTAGCTTCTGATCCCAGCTTCCTTTGAAATCCAAAACACATAATCTAAGCATATCTTCTAGTGTTTGGATAGTTCGTTCTGATTGGCCATCGGTTTGGGGGTGAAAAGCTATGCTAAACTTTAATTTCGACCCCATTGCAGCGTGAACACTTGTCCAAAATCGAGAGGTGAAACGTCCATCACAATCCGAAATGATCGATTTTGACACTCCATACAGCTTAATGATCTGAGATACATAAATTTCGGCAAGCCTTTCTACCGAAAATGTGGCTTTGATGGCAATAAAGTGGGCTGATTTGGTTAATCTATCGACAATAACCCAAATCGTATCACTCCCACTTGCAGTCCTGGGTAATCCTACTACGAAATCCATAGTAGTTTGCTCCCATTTCCATTCAGGAAACTCAATTTTTTGAAGATCTCCGCCTGGATGGCGGTGTTTAGCCTTAACTTTCTGACAAGTTAGGCATTTTGACATGAATTCTGTGATCTCGTTCTTCATCTTTGGCCACCAATAGTTCTCCTTAAGATCCTTGTACATCTTGGAAGCTCCGGGATGTACCGAGTATGCCGTCATATGCGCTTCTGACATAATCTGTTTCTAAAGAAATTCAAAATCAGGAATGCAATTCCTGTCTTTGAAATAAATTACCCCATCCGTAGAGGTCTTGAATTCCTTACTCTTTCCACCAAAAAGTTATGCTTTTAGCAGAAAGGAATCCTTCCCTTGATGCAAAATAATGGATTCTAGGAGATCAAACTGAAGAGTCATAACAGATAACTTTTCAGTTATCATCTCCATGTTAAATTCAGAAATTTCCCTTTGAAGTGGCTCGGGCAACTTTCCAATAGACATCAGCATACCGGCTGATTTTCTACTTAAAGTATATGCTACCCTGTTTGCCTTTCCAGTGTGGTAAAAGATCTCACAATCGTAATCCTTCACCAGTTCTAACCATCTTCGCTGCCTCATGTTGAGCTCTTTTTGAGTAAAGATATACTTGAGACTTTGATGGTCGGTATAGATTTCGCATCTATTCCCGTACAAATAGTGTCTCCAGATCTTTAATGCGAAACCTACCGCTGCGAGCTCTAAATCATGCGTTGGATAATTCCTTTCATGATCCTTCAATTGTCGTGAGGCATAGGCAACCACCTTACCTTTTTGCATCAGGACAGCCTCAAATCCTTTTTTAGAGGCGTCACTATAAATTACAAAATTCCCTTCATCCACGTTGGGAATTATTAATACTGGTGCACTTGTAAGTCTCTTCTTAAGCTCTTGGAATCCTTCTTCGCACTTCCGTGTCCATTCAAATTTCTTCCCCTTTTTAGTAAGGGTAGTAAGAGGGGCTACTATCTTGGAGAAACCTTCCACAAAACATCAATAGTATCCAGCTAACCCAAGGAAACTTCGTATCTCCGTAACATTCCTTGGTACGGCCCACTGACTAACTGTCTCTACTTTAGCTGGATCGACAGAAACTCCTTCTTTTGAAACCACATGACCTAAGAAATGAACTTTATCTAACCATAAAGTTGATTTCTTCTTAACGTCTCCAATACCGACCTAAGGTGCTGTTCGTGCTCCTCTCTGGATTTTGAGTAAATTAGTATATCGTCAATGAAGACGATAACAAACTTATCAAGATACTCCTTGAACACTCGGTTCATAAGGTCCATAAAAGTGGCTGGGGCATTTGTTAATCCAAATGGCATGACTAAAAACTCATAATGCCCATATCGTGTTCTAAAAGCCGTCTTAAAAATATCCGTCTCCTTAATCCTGAGCTGATGGTATCCCGACCGTAAATCGACTTTCGAAAATACTACTGCTCCCCTGAGTTGATCAAGAAATCATCAATTATCAGAAGGGGATACTTGTTCTTGATCGTAACCTTATTTAGCTCACGATAATCGATGCACATACGCAACGATTCATCCTTTTTCTTGACAAACAAAACTGGCGCTCCCCATGGAGAGTGACTTTGCTAGATAAATCCCTTATCAAGCAGTTCTTGTAACTGCACTTGAAGTTCTCTAAGCTCGGCTAATGCCATATGATAAGGCACTTTCGATATGGGTGTAGTTCCTGGCAACAATTCTATCTCAAGGAAATTTCCCACTCTGGCGGAAGTCCGCATAAGTCTTTCGGAAAGACATCCACATATTCTCTTATAATGGGGACATCTTTTGGTGTTAGCTCCACCTCTTGATCTTTATCCACCATGTTAGCTAAATATCCTTGGCATCCATTAGCTAACATCTTCCAAGCCTTTATTGCCGAGACTAGCCTAGTCGCTGAGCTCCGAGACTGGCCGTAAAAAGTGAACTCTTCCTCGCCAAGTGGACTAAACATAACACAATGCTTTCTACATTCGATTTTAGCATTGTACTTTCCCAAGAAATCCATTCCTAGGATCACATTATAATCTTGAAGTTTGATCACAACAAGATCCACATACAATTCTCTGCCACAAATGACTATTGGAACGTCTTGTATTCAGTAGTCAGACAGAAGAATTTCTCCCGACGAAAAGGATATGCTAAAAAGTTTTTCTAACCTATCAACTTTTCTTCCTAATTTCTGGGTGAAATCCATCGATACAAATGAGTGGGTAGCCCCAGAATCAAATAGAGCAATTGCATTATGAGTGGCAACAGAAATCTGACCTGTTACCACGTGAGAAGTTCCCGCTTCGGCATCCCCCTTTGTGTAGGCATAAATCCTCGCTTGGGGTTCAGGAGCCTCTAATCTTTCTTGTTCGATTGAAAGGCCTTCGATTTTTGCTTGGACGGCAAGCAACTAATTGTTCAAGGTGCAATTCCTTACATAGTGGCCTTCCTTGCCATAAAAGTAGCAAGCGTTCGTCCCCAATCTACACACTCCCAGGTGCTTCTTCCCACACTGGGCGCACATAGGATAACTATTACTATATTATTATTACCCCCACTACCTCGGTTGGTCTTCTTTTGAGGGTAATTTCCCTGTTGGCCCTGGTAGGTAGCATTCCCTTTCCTCTTGTTCTTTCCTAACTGTTTGAAATTTTGGGCCGAATTACTGATCTTGCCCTTCGAGTACAACTTCGGATTCTGTCGGGGCTGCAACTGCTTCGTCGTGTTCTTATTCTCCTTCTTAGCCTTAAGAATTTGAATCTTTGCCTCCTTATCTTGGTTGATCCAGTACTCGGCTCTTATTGCCTGACCGATACAGTCGGCTACTGGGGCTGGAGGGTTACTGTCACCACTGACTCGCTTGGCAATATATGTTCGGAACATCTTCATCATCCTCCTTACCTTCTCGGTTTCATTCGGTACTAGTTCTGGACATAAGCGGGCTAACTGTTCAAACTTCTTGACAGCTTCCAATACTGTCATCGACCCTTGTTTAAAACAGCAAGGATTTCCCTGTTGTAATACATTGTCCTATACTCGGTCACGAAATCCTGCCAACTCATACTTGCCACATTCCGGCGCATTTGCACAGTCATCCACCAATGTCGTGCATCTTTCTTAAGTACAAAGGAAGCACACAAAACCTTCTCCTGTTCTGTCAGTCCCAGGAAATTCAAAATTACTTGGATATCTAACAACCACTTGTCGGCCTCTAATGGGTTCATGGGTCCTTCAAATTCAGGCGCCTTCATTCTCCTGAAGCGCTTATACAACAAATCCTCCCTAATCAGGGGTGGGTTTGCTTGTACCCCTATGGGTGCTAATGGAACTTCAGCAGTCCATGGAACCTCCTGGTGAGCCTCCAGTACTTGAGGCACTACTGGAGGTATAGAGTTTTCTTGAGGCAGAACTACATTATCTTGAAGTATCTGATTGAATCGGGCTATCTGTTCCCGAAGCCTATTAGTTTCTTGTTGCTGTTCTATTAACTGACGTTGCAACATTGTTACCACGTTTGCAAGTCAGGTTCTTGTGAGTTTTAATTAGTTTGTGGTCGTACCATCTTCTAATTTCCTATTAAGAAAAGATATTATCATACTTCTAACATCCTTTCTTTCATTCATAACTTATCACATCATATCATAGAACATCTTATCATAATATCGTCATAACTTATCATATCATATCATAACGTCATCGTATCGTATCATAAAAGCATCATATTAGAGATCCATCGTGATCTCATCTTATCGTTTCATGACTTTGTCATGAACCTTTCATATTGATACTTATTCATAACATCAATCTTCATCGTATACATTCATACTAAACTCTGTCCTTTTTATATCGTACAAAAGTACATCATCTTGGTACTATTATGTACATATCACATACACCTTATACTTGCTATACATACATGGTCAAAAAAAATAATAAAAAATGAGATGGAAGTGTCTACTACTTTACCATCATACTTATCCTACATACAACCCTAAAGTCAAAAAGAATAAAATAATAAAAGTCAGACTTAGGTCTAAACAATCTACTCGGTCGTTACGTCAGAGAACACATCCCAATCATCGTCACTGAATAGGATCTCCTTCGGATCGTCCTCGACGTTTTCTATCTCTTCCTCCATTCCCTCAAATTCTTCCCATTCTTCTTCAAACTCTTCCTCAACGTCTCCTTCATCATCATCACAGGCGATGATGATTATTGGAGGATCCTCGGGTTAATCCTCAGGAGCAGCCAAGAAATCGGCAGGGTCCACTTCGTTATTGTTAGCGTTGGCCTCCGCCTCCTGTGGCGGGATCTCCTGCAGTGGGAAGGTTGGGATAGGGTCTTCTGGAAAAATCGGGCCTCCCTCGGACAGTGGCTTGGGAATGCCAGCATCACCATCAGGCACCAATAGATGGTTGTCTTCAGGTTTTTTTTGGGTTTCCAAAAAGCTCCTTCCTTTCACACCCAAACTCCCCCTCTTTAGTTCGTGGGCTTCAGGTCGAGAGAAGGGGCGCCTCAACACGCGAGAGCGCGCAGCCGCGCGCTCTGGTTGGGCGCACGGTGGCAAGGCGCGCGCTGGTGGGCGTGTGGTGCTGGGCGTTGGGCGCTGGGCGCTTGGCGCGCTGGCGTGCTGGCTTCTGACTTAGACGAGTGGGCGCGTGGGCGCGCGCCCTTAGAGGCGCGCCCGCGCCTCCGCTAGGGCTAAAACTTGATTTTTCATCTTCAATTCTTGCAAAATCCAATTTTTCCCTTGTTTATCTGAAACATTCACAAACACATTAAACCGATCTAAAAAATTGAAGATTTTGTAAATTATCCAATTTCAAGACATTAAATAAGTGAGTAAAAGCTCACTTATCAAATACCCCCAAACTTAGAATTTTGCTAGTCCTCGAGCAAAAACAAAACAAAGAAAAATAAAAAATAAAGAAAATAAAAACAGTGTGACAGCAACAAAATTGACGACCATGAATTTTACCTCAAAACCTACAAATGTCTTTAGCTCGAAAGGAAAATCAACCATTGTGATTATCTAGAATTTCAACACTTAACACTAGCACAAATCCACTAATGACTTGTGTGTGTGTGAAGGCCAAAACCACCCAACCTGTCAAACACGGGATTGATTTATGCATTAAGGAAGTTCATGGACTTATCGCTACATGATGCACTTAAGAACAACCATAGGCCCAATTTAGTGTTGCTCTCCACTAATGTAGGTTATGTAACACTGGAGATCAAAAGGACTTTGAACGGCTTGTAACGTAAGGCTAAGGTAAAGGGTAGGTGAAAAAGAATTTTTAAGCTCAAATCACCCTAAGCACGCCTTGCACCTTCAAATACTGATCGACTTTACAAACATTCAGTGGAAAACCTCAAAATCCCCGATTTTGCATTAGCTCAATCGATCACCCTTTTATTCCATAAAAAACAATATACAACTCAAAACTTTTTTTTTTTAACCCCCAAACTTATTTATTTACATGAATACTAGGGTTTTTTTTTTTCAGATTAAGTAGCAACGAAAATAGATATAATATAACCAGCAAAGAATAATCCAAACCACAATCCCAAGCTCATGTTAACCACAATACACTCGAATACAATAAAGAATGCATTTCGTGCTTAAAGGAATGGGTTAAGTCTTTGGTGAATTCTTTGATTGGTTAGGTTATACTAGTGTGGGTGAAGAAGAAATTGGTTTAAAGGCTAAAAATGGGACAACAAGGGATAATTTCTGAAAGGTTGGCTAGAACGGCTCAAACGGTCCAAAAAAACTTTGCCTAAATCATTTCTCCATTTTACCTAACTTAGGGTTTTGCCTTGAGTTTCACCAAATTGGGTTCTAGAGCTCTTGATATAGACCATGAACCTAGCTAATTGCATTAATGTTCTCTAGTTATTTGAAAGATTGAGTGGCTAAGATTTTGGTGCTCATGTGATTAAGAGTCAAAAGCGTCTCTAGCTAGCGTGAGTGTCAAGCACACAGAAACCACAATTGAAAGACATTACAAACGACCTCACGATAACAATTCGTAGTTGTTACTATCATCGATTCATGGTCATCTTTTGCCAACAAAAACTCACACAAATATTTTTTTGTTTTTTTGTTTTCAATCAACAAAAAGTGACTATGCAAGAAAACACTAGACTAAATTTAACTATTCCTAAAAAAAAAAAACACATGAGATGATTAGAGAAAGCATATGAAAGAGCCCAAAAACAAATGTTCATTGTAGCGGTCTCCATCTCGTAGTTTCACAGTTAGCCCTGCCATGCCCCACAGTCTTGTATCAAATATTGCCAATAGGGAGCTTACCTACAACATAAACGTAAGTTGTGAGCTTTCGCTCAGCAAGTACAACTATTAACCTGCAAAAACAATATGAAACATACAATGCATGAACCAATTATGCTTCATTATGCTTTCTTAAGTTAGCATATTTTTGGGCCCTTACTTAATATAAGTGTACGTACCATGGCGCGCAGTCATGGAGTAGTTGGGGCGGCCAGTCCAATCCAACTCAAACCATGAACCAACACTGACCTAGTGCAGGTTGGTACGACATGATTAAACTTACTTAACATCTTACTTGAAAACATTTTCTTGAAAACAGTTTCTTAAAAACTGTCTCTTACTTGAAACTTAATCTTACTCTTACCATATACATTATCATTAGTGAACATGCTTCATGATGTGACAATAATAAAACATAATCATATGCATCACATACATAAGTGCATGAGTTTTCAAAACATGCAATCAGTAAAACAATTAGCCTATGATGTAGGCGGAGTAGTACTTACTGGTTATACTAGATCTGGGGTTTGTTGCTCCAACGAATTGCAACAACAGGTTACTTTCCTGTTTTCAAAAAGAACGTAAAATAAGAATCATCTTATCTTACCATAAATCATTACATTAAATGTTGGTATCCTAACCAACATTTAACATTAACCCTAGTTATATGTCCCCCACTGATAAGGTATCCTATTCGGTTACTAGATGTAACCTTATGGCACCTGACCTAATAACAATCAAACAGTATCTTGTTTGATTACTTAATACAAATATTGGTTAGTTATATTTAAATAGTATCCTTTTAGGTTACTATTAGTAATCCTAGGTATAAGCCCAAACATAATTAGGTTAATGTCCTATTGGGTTACTAAGACCCAATAGTGGTATCCCATTTGGTTATCATAAATAACCTTCGGTCCAAAACCTAGCATATAAAGTTAGTAACCTATTTGGTTACTATAAGTATCCCTTCAATGAATTAGGTTCAATGATAATTTTTAGTATCATAACCAATTACTATATGTCTTACTATGGTTGCCATATTACTTAGCATAATTTGATTATTTCTTTTCTTCATAAAAACCTTATTTAATTCCTTTTAAATCATTTTATAAAACTAAAATTGATTTATTTTACAAAGATAGTAAAACTGTGAAATTTTGAAAATCATTCATTGAAAACAGCCCAATAATTTCAGTTAGCAGTGCATGTGCAGGAATTGCCTGTTCATGCACTGTTTTGAAAATCCTGTGCAGGAATTACCTATTTCATGCTCAGTTTTTAAGATTCAGTTTTATTTTAAAATTTGTTTGGAATTTGAAAAAGTTTTATTCATAAAAGTTGTAGACCTCATAAAGTCCTGAAACTTTCTATTTTTTATCAAAACCTAATTCTACATTTAACCTATTCATATTCCTTATTAAAACGTCCTGGCCGTGCACAGGGTATGGGCTGGCCAGTCTCGGGTTTCCACAAAAACGGAAGCTTTTGGAGCTTATTTTTCAAAATCTGTCCGTGTTACCCTCTAGGGTTTTCAATTTTCTACAACTTTGTAGTTTTAACTTTTTCCAAATTCTGCCTCTAAGGGCTTCAAAATTTCATTTCCAGATTGCTGCCCAGTTTTATCCGAAAACTGGCAGTTCTTCTTTTGGTTGCTTGTTACGCAAAATAACGCAAACCCTACCTCAAACGGTCGCAACCGTGAGCCTACATCAAGCATGCAACATATTACGCAAGGTTTCTATTAACATACACTTGTTTCTCAACCAATTAACCCGTGTAGTAACTTTTACCAAATTAGGGTTTTAAGTAGGATTTTCATGTTAATTCATCATACAATCATCTCACCATCATTCAAGCATACCATATTACTACCTAAGCATGTGGGGACATATAACAAACATCTAATAGACATTCACACAAAGCATAAAATTTTTAAAGCATAACATCAAAAACATAGATCTAGCTCACCAAAACCATAATCAAGCACATACTAATCTTACTAAGCTATTGCATGAAATATAAGTGAGCTTATGCTCTTACATAACTGTAACGCCCCCGACAATCCACGTAGGGCCGGCTACGTAGACGTGGGCCGTTACATTACTTACTTATCTTAAATCTTTGTCTTATCGAAAATTTCAGAATAAATTTTTTTTTTAATCATACATATACAACTTCATACTTAAAAATATTTGCGGAAAATCTTGCGTAGTGGTATCCCACACCGCCCTTCACTTGCTGCATCGTCTCCATGGCCCACCAAGTAAAGCTGCAGGCATCTTACCTACAGTATGAAATATCTGATGAGCTTTCGCCCAGCAAGTACAAACATAATCTCACAAAACACATTGAAACCTCAAAGAAAACATGTCAATCATCATATAATTTATGCATGAGCCATTTATGATTGATTGAATGTTTTATGCTTCATTATAGACTCAATCTTTATTATCTTGTCTCAACATGTGGGTCCATAGTGTACGTACCAAAAGCGCGCAGCCTCCAGATAAAGCTAGGGTTTGCAAGGCCCTAACAGTTCTGGGAATTTTAACTTGACCCTTCACGATCACGAATTTCGATCACGGAAGGTAGTTATCACCACTAAACATGTAGCCTCCTCGATTAAGGGAGGTTGGTACGACACCTTACTTGATTATCTTACCATGTGATTTAACATTAGCGAACATATTTCATGATGTCACTATGTCATATCATACTCAACATTTGCCATAATATGGCCTTCTTGAAAACATATCATTTCTGGAACCATGACATTTTTGAAAACATGGCATTTCTGAAACCATGACATTTTTGTAAACATGACACTTTTGTAAAACATAGCATTTTTGAAACCATGACATTTTGGAAAACATGGCATTTCTGAAAACATGGCATTACATGTAATAACATAACTTAGCTCATCATAGCATAGTATCACACATTATGGCATCACATATCATAACATAACATAGCATGTATACTTGAAAATATAGTATAATTGAAAATAGTCTTTACTATTTTCATACTGTAGGTGAGGTTCGATACTTGCCTGTAGTCCTACGCTCTTGATTTATCGTCCAAAATAGCATGACAATAGTTCCTACTCCTGTTTCCAAACAGGGTGTAAGATAAGAATCATTTACATTCTATCTTACTATAAATCATAATTATTAAATGTTGGTATCCCAACCAACAACTATGGGTAATTCTAGGTATATGTTGTCCCCGATACTAGATGTCTTACTGGGTTACAAATAGTAACCCTATTATTTTAAAAATAACCCAATACGGATTAATCTTTAAGAGGTTACGTTGGATACCCTCATGTGCTAGACCTTTATACATACCATTAGGGTTAGGTTACCTTCCTAACCTCGGGCTTTATTCTTGTCCATAATTATTGGGTTACCTCAATTAACCTTTTATCTTAGCCCAATTTATTAATCTTGGTATCCTTTAGGGTTATCTTGGTCAACCAAAGTCAATTACGGTCAACTATGGTCAACCCTCTTTGGGTCAACCTTTGAGCCTTGGGCTTGACCCAGTAACTCAGGTATCCTTCCTGGTTACCATGCGTAATCGCTTTACTTACTAAACTTTAGTTTAAAAAATCTAGTTTCCATTTCTTTGGAAACTTGGGTAAATTAACTTCAAAAATCTTTTACTTAACTCACAAAAATTCATATTCTTGAAATAGGTCTTTGTAAAAATCATTTAGGGCTGGAAGCTACCTTTGGAATAGTTTCCATAATCAAAACAGTGGTTTTAGAGAAAGATACAATTTTTTCCAAACTGTTTTTAGAAAATCCTGTGCAGGAATTTCTTGTTCCCTGCACAGTCTTTATAAAACTGTGTCAGTTTAAAGATCTGAATTGAATTTGAAAAAGTTGTCTTCATGAAAGTTTTAGATCTCGAAGAATACTAAAACTTTCGTGTTTTGAGAAAAACCCAGTTTTGCTTGTATTCTCGTCAGTTTAACTTGAACTTTCTGGACGTGTAGACTAGGTCTGGGCAGACCAGTCTCGGTTTTCTGTAAAAACGGAGGCCATTGGAGCCTCAATTTGGAAATCTGTTTGCGATACCCCCTAGTAAAAACCCTTTTGAACAACTTTCATGTTTTAAGTTTTCTCTAATTCGAGCTCTAAAGGCCTCAAAATCGGCTTGCCGTAAAACTGGTCAGGATTCACCCGAACCTGGCAGTTTTTCGGTTTAGAGTTCGTTTTACATCCTAGACGTGGAATCTAGCTCAACCAGCCACCGCGGGAGCTCTAATACACACATGCAGCGGTTTCTAACATAAAACATACATCCATGCATCACAAAATTAACGTCATACATCAAGCACATAAACCCTAATCAACATAACAAACACTTAACATGCAATATTGAAACCACCAAACCAAGAACCCTAACTAATCAAGCACATACCCTAAAATCCTAACTAGGGCAGAAAATTAAAGTGAGCTTATGCTCATTACAAACCAAGCTTAAATACATTTAAATTTCCCAAATGAAATTTAAATGAAATACTTAGGGTTTAAGAATTTATACCTCACTTAGATCCAAGATTTGGGCTTGGCTTTTACTGTCCCTTTTCCCTTCACCAACAGCCGGTCTTCCCCTCCAATTGGGGTTCCAACTTTTTGGCCATAATCACATGAAAACATACACATAAATTTCTTGTTCCAAACTCAATCAGAGAATTAAGGTTAAAGAGTTTACCTCTAGGGTTTGGAATTTGGTTCTCAAGTTTGGATCCCAAAATTTTTTCTCTTTTTCTTGGCTGCCACCACAACCGGCCTTGCTCCCCTAATGGCACCAAAATTTTTTTCCAATCTTTGGCTTAGTTCTATGTGAAATCCGGCCACTCTCTTTCTTTTCCTTTCCTCTAAGACTCGGTTTTTAGGGGGAGAGTGTGAGAGAAAATTTTGCCATAGTTTTGGGGCATTTTCTCATTTTTTTTCTTCTCTCTCTTTCTCTCTCTTAGGTGGCCGGCCATTCCCTTAGAGAACAAGGGAAAATTTCTTTCCCTAATTTCTAATTGATGAGGCGTCCTCCCTCCTTGATGTGGCCGGCCATGAAGAAACTTGGAGGCCAAGTACTTGTTCAACAAGCAAATATTTGCTTACCTCACTAAGCTTATGTCACATGGCCTACATCATCATCAAAAAATTACTTGCTCTTCAAGACTTTCAATGACCGGCCATACAAGGTGCATGAACCAAAATTTTTGCTTGTTCACCAAGCTTCTAACAACCGGCCATTCAATGGGTGTGAGCCAAAAGTTGGCTTGTTCAACAAGCTTTGTTTGCCTTGTTCACCAAGCTACCCATGCTTACCTCACCTTGATGACATCATCTTGCTTGCATCATCTTGATGACATCACTTGCTTATCTCATATTTTCCAAAAATTGCACTTTAGCCCCTAAGGACAAAATATTTACAATTTAGTCCCTGCGGGTGATCGGCTAATGTAGTGCTACTTGACTTCCAATTCTTGCATAATTATCCACTTGATTCCAAGAATCCATTAATATAATTATGCAATCCATTTCCTTATTAATTTTGATAATATCAATACTGTTTTGTCCTAAAATAGTATTATCATACTGAATTGTAGTCCAAAATCCATTTGCATAAAATTGGACTACGTATAAATTTTTCTTGGGACTTGAAACCATTTAGCCTATATTGCTCCAAATATTGTGCTTGATTTTTCTCTAGCGTCGTCTCAAACCTTATTCTCGCTTAATCGTCCGTAACGACAGTTTTCTGCAGTATAGTTTCTATACCGATAAATTACACTGCAGTATCATCTTGGTCAAAATTGGTCAACCTAAAGTCAACCTTGGTCAACTTTGACCGGAATAAAAGTCAAAATTCCTATTTTGCCCTTTTTCCCAAAAAGGCCTATATTTGCCTAAGCAAATTATTGTTGAGTCTCGTAGCTAATATATTGAGAACTCAACTCTATACTGATAAAATTATAAATTTTGCACTGATATTCATAATTTTCATGAAATATCACATAAACACATGGTACGAACTTAAATTTCTTTACTTATAACGAAATCATGAGTCTGTAAAAATTCTGGGTATTACAATAACCAACTTAAAATACACTTAAATAATTGAACTAAAACTCAAATGAAAAGCTTAGGGGGTTTAGGAGGTTTATCTTAACACCTTGAAGTGGATCTAGACTTGAATCAAACTTTCCTCCTTGATTTCTTCCTCACAAATCCGACAACACTCTTCACTTTTTTTCTCACTTTGGGTTCGGTTTTTAGGGGGAGTGAGAGGGACTAGAAGGTGAACTAAAAAGGGTTAGGCTTTCATTAGGTGGTCCAAAGCAAGCCCCACCACACCTATTTATAGGTGAAAATTAATTAAATTTCTAGAATTAATTTTATTGCTAAAATTGCACATTAGTCCTCCAAAGCAAAAATATTTTCTCCTAGGCTCCATGAGGTGGCCCGGCACTTGGGGTGGCTTGTTGGCCAAGTTATCTTCCATGTTCATGCATGTTAAATACTTTCCTTAATTTTCTAAAAATCCAATAATTCAACTAATTATCACTATGTGAGGTGTCCTCAATTAAGGTTCCATTTGGTTTTCATCCAAAAATGCATTCCATTTTCATACTAATACATATTTTACAAATATTGTTTTCACTAATAACAGTACTGTTACACTAGACTGCAGTCCAGAATTTATCTGCACTTAACCGAATTAAGTAAAATTTTTTCTTAGAACTAAAGGCCACTTCATTCTTATTACTCTAAATATTGTGCTTGATTTTTCTACAGTGGTCCCATACCTAATTTTCGCTTCGTTATCTGTAATGATAGTTTTTCACAGTATAATTTCATACTGTTTTTAAAAATGCAGTACCGTCTCAAACATACCTTAGATTATTTTGATCAAACTTTGACCAGAATAAAATCATACATAAACCCTAATTCTGATAAATCAGATCAGGCATTTCATATAAACATACATAATACAAACTTTTCATATAGCATAGGCAAATTGTTTTACTGCTTGCATGTTTTCAAAGCTCATGCATTTATGAATGTGTCGCATATGATTTATGCTTTATTATTGTGGCATCATGAAGCATGCTCACTAATGATAATTTACATGGTTAGAATAAGATTAAGTTTCAAGTAAGAGACTGTTTTTAAGAAAATGTTTTCAAGTATGATGTTAAGTAAGTTTCCTCGTATCGTACCGACCTGCTCTAGGTCAGGTTTGGTTCATGGTTTGAGTTGGACTGGGCTGGCCACCCCAACCACTCCATGGCTGCGCGCCATGGTACGTACACTTATGTTATGTAAGGGCCTAAAAATATGCTAACTTAAGAAAGCATAATGAAGCATAATTGGTTCATGCATTGTTCTTTTCGAATTTTTTTGTGGGTTAATAATTGTATTTGCTGAGCGAAAGCTCATGACTTATGTTTATGTTGTAGTTAAGAAACCTATTGGCCATGCTTGATGCAAGACTGTGGGGCATGGCAGGGCTAACTGTGAAACTACGGGATGGAGACCGCTACGTGTTTTGTGATAAAATATATGTAATTATTATTTAGTATAATCTGTTGTATGTTAAAATACGTTTAAAACTCAAATACTTAATTAAGTACGTATATATGGTTATAAGTAAGTATATGGTCAAGTTTGGATACAAGTTGTTTGAAAAAAAAATTTATTCCTTATTTCCGCTAGTTAAGTAAGATAAGTAATTATGTAAGATAAGTACGGTAACGGCCTACGTAAGGCGGGTCGTTACACATGACTTATACATTTTGATCCACTATAGATGAGACACTGATAATTAATGGTCAATATACTTGTGTTTTGGGTGTATGACTTATGGATGGAGAAATCAAGATTCATAGATACGGAATCCATAGCTATCTTAATACATGTTATCTACTTAAAGACATTATTCGGGAATTGAAAGATAATATAACAAGATCTTGGCCATCGGTTTACTTTGTGCTCTCTAATGGTTTATCGATCGTATGGCTTTACAATTGGTGGCTCTTTCAATGGAGAAGAATAGAACTTTAACTTAAAATGATTGAAAAGGTAAAACGGAAAAAGTCCTTATTTCAATCATGGATAACATATGGGGATTAAGCAAGCGATGAATAAATCATGTAAGAAGCACTACGTTGGAGGGCTTTCGTAATACGGTATGTAAACGGGGAGTTCAGCTTCAGATTTTTAGTGGAATAGTCCTGAAGTTGATAATTGATGAATAATTAGTCCGAGAGTAATTTTTCACAATTATAGGAGCCTCTTTACATGTTTCCATCGGGTCCCTCTACTAGCTCGTATAATTCCATGAAGTGTCTCGTGATTTGTTCCTAATGAGATCGGTAAATAAAATGGGAATTTAAAATTGTGTATTGAGACATGGTACTCTCTTACATGCAGTCCCGAAAAAGGATTGGACATGTGAAATTGATGTAGACAAATAATGTGATTTGTTAACATGTAATTGGTTGTAAATAAAATGATTATTTGTTGATTATTTTTGGTTAATTTAATTTTGAAAATAAGATTGTGTTTGAATTATTTAATTTTTGAAAACAAAACTTCTCTCTCCTAATGTAACGACCCGCCTAATAGGCCGTTACCGTACATAACATACATAATTACTTAACATATTTATCTTGCCGGAAATACATAATATATTTTTTTAACATGTGAAATTCTAACGTATTACATACTTACATATTTATATATGCGCAAATTCTTAATGAAGTACTTGAGTATCAAACTTATAGCATAATAATTACAAATATCATAATTTGGAACACGTAGTGGTCTCCATCCCAAGTTTCACAACTCGCTGTGCCAAGCCCCACCGTCTTGTATGAAGGATTGCCGATAGGTTGCTTACCTACAGCATAGACGTAAGTCGTGAGCTTTCGCTTAGCAAGTACAAGTATAAACCCGCAAAAACAAAACAAAACTTAATAAAGCAATACATGAACCAATTATGCTTTCTTATGTTAGCATATCTTTTGGTACCCTTACATAACATAACATAAGTGTTCGTACCGTGGCGCGATGCCATGAAGTGGTTGGGGCGGCCAACTAAATCGAACTCAAACCATGGACCAAACCTACCCTTGTGGTAGGCCGGTACGACACGAGGCAACTTGCTTGCCATCATACTTGAAATCTTTCCTTAACTTGCTCTTGAAATCAATTTCTTAAAAAAAATAGTTTTCTTCTTGAAAACAGTCTTTTTAAAACAATTTCATACTTGAAACTGGGTTCTCATTCTTACCAAGTGACTTATCATTGGTGAGCATGCTTCATGATGCCATAATAAAACATAAATCATATACCTCACATAACTGCATAAGTTTCACACAAAAAATGCAAGTAGCAAACAAATAGCCTATGCTGTAGGCGGAGTTGTACTTTCTTGTTATGCTACGTCCTAAATTTTGTTGCTCCAAATAGGTCACAACAACGGGTTACTTCCTGCTTTTCAATAAGGACGTAC